>JAUEPU010000089.1:0-219332 GCA_030435615.1 Armillaria luteobubalina
GCGAGCGAAGCCCATATCGGCAAGAGCACGAAGAAGGCGGGCATCTAAGAGATTTGAAAATGCAGAAAATGTGGCCTTTGCATCGACAAGCCGTGATTCGACCATTGAGGCAAAGGTAAGTAGATAGCAGAAAGGAAAAAGTTAAGAGTGTGACGTGACTCTAATCCAGTAGCGGCAGTTGCCGGGTCCCCGATTCTTTCCCTTTGGACCGTGAACTGGAATGCTGTTTATCTACTAATCCAGGCTAAATTAGAATAGCTTGATAAACTGATTGTGCAAAAAGCTCGCTCGGCGGCTGCGCCGCCAGCTCGCATTTTGCACAACCTCAAGAATCTAACCTCAGTATTGCCCTCCATGAAAGGTCAGAGATGACAATATGCAAACAAAAGCAGAGAAATAATCAACAATTGTGAACAACATACAAAATCATCAAGCAACCATGAAGATGCACATTGCACCTGTATATTATGTACCACTAGTATATCAAAAATCCCTTTACATACCTACTGTAGTAAACTGTAGCTACTGGGGCTGGCCATGAGACAGCACCACCACATCTCTACAACGAAGTACGGGTTGCGGTTTGGAAACATAGAGACAGCAACACATCAACGGTGGGCAAAATAGGTCAGCATATTGGTGAGCCAATAGGGAGATATCGGAACGAAAGAGGTCTCAGCCACAGCGGCAACCAAACGGCAAAGAAGCCGTCGAGTGCCGATTGATCGGCTATCACTAAAATTTGTAAGCAAACCCCAGGTAAAGCCCCTGTCCAGACAGTTTGGCGCTACTCACGACCAATTACGTTCTGATATAAACCCTCTATCGTTTCCTCATCCTTCGGAAAGAATCGGGAACGTTACTTTACCTTGATGTTTTCCCTCTCGTCCATCACCTCCCTCCTCCGGCCCTCCCTCTTACCGTTCCGCTCGCCTATAACGCTCCTCACCCGGTCCCGTGGCCAACTCGCACCGCGAAAAGTCAAGTATCTCAAGCGACACAAGGGTCGGGTGCCCATTCCCATCGGCGGCTCGACGCGGGGAACGACACTAGCATTTGGCGACTGGGGTATCAGGATACGGGGAAATGGGATGCGACTCAGTGCGAAACAGCTGACTACGGCGGAGGATGTGATCAAGAGGAAGCTGAAGGTGTGGAAAGGCGCCAAGGTGTGGCTGAGGTGTTTTCCGGATATTCCTGTTTGTATAAAGGGTAACGAAACCCGTATGGGTAAAGGAAAGGGTACTTTTGAGTACTGGGCCACTCGGTGAGCAGTTTCATTTTTTCTTGACATTGATATTGACCGCGACGGACAGACTGCCTACCGGGCGCGTCATCTTTGAAATCGGTGGTGTACCTATTCGAGAAGAACTTGCCCGCCAAAGTGAGTCCTTCCATATTCCTTTACTTTCCACAACTTATCACATTTGCAGTTCTCAAACAAGCTTCGTCGAAACTGCCCTGCAAAATGGAGTTCATTAGTCGCAAGACGTTACCCTCGTCTAGGCCGTCTCCTTATTGAGCCGCCCAAGCCTCCAAAGGTGCCAGAAGATATTGTAGCTGCGGCTGGAGTAAAAGCATCTAGTCTGATACAAGCAACAGTATAGATACGAGATATAGCATAGAATGATCAATTACATAGTCATTCATCAATTCTCAATATAGCTACTGCATAGCATAGGCTGACAAGGTATCTGCACCAATAACACAAAGTAGAATGCATCAAAACAGTTCCTCTTCCTCGCCCTTCCAATTCTTCGCCTGGTCCCAATACCCTTTCAGCCTCTCCCCAAGAGCTTCCTTCGCAGCAGAATCCGTCGGGCAGCTCTTCGCCTTGAATGAACTGAACGCTCGCTCCCTTAGATCACCCTCCCACACTAACCAGCACTTGTTATCCTCCAACGACACCTCTTCCTCCTTCTTTCCTTCTCCATCACCATCTTCTTGCAGCTCCACCTCTTCCTCACCCCTCAGTCTCGACGCCTCCGTCCAGATGATTCGATGCATCATCAGCCGTTTGTAATTCCGTATATACTTGGCCGCGCCCTCCACGTAAATCATACTAAAGTTCGGATTGAAAATACAGACCCCACTGAGATTCATCTGCTCGGCATTTTTCCGCACTTTGAACCGATGCGACCCGTCCGTGAGCGTTTTTACCCTACAAGCAATCAGTAACAGTCGGCGCAAAAAATATAGAACCATACTTGAACACGGCCCCATGTATACCCTTCTTCTCCTCATCTGTCTTCTTATTCTCCACCTTTTCCCTCCTCTGCTCGTCCGTAAGCTTACGCTCCGCATTCATCTTCTCGTGTCCGTGTTTACGCATCGCAACCTCCCGCCTTACGCGCGCCTCAACTCGTGTCGGGTCTTGTACCGCATCACTTGTCAGAACCCTCATCAGATTCGCGAGACGCACTACAGTTGTGGTCAAGCAACGAAATAGGACGCTATCAAGAGCACCCACCTTTAGGAGCATCAGGGGGTAACAGTCCCATACGAATTCGGTCTCGCTTGTCTTGCAACTCCCCTGCACGACGCAGTTTACGCATCTTCTTTTGCTCCTACAGCCACGATTACTAGAATTTCCACCCATGGCACCAAACGCATACCTTTTTTGTCAATTTCATGGGTTTCAGCGCCACTTTGTCCTTGTCTCCAGGAGCAGGGATAGGAATGGGATGCTGGATATATATCGTAATCGGTGAATTCGCGGTCTTGATATTCATCGCTTGTACTCCATAGGATAAATCGTCGTACGTCTTGTTGGGTAGCAACGCAGCATCCCACCACTCTGCCTCCGGCGGAGGAGCACGCTAAAATCGCATCAAATCAAGGTTCAAAACGTCAGCGACCGTTACGCACCTTGACACTTTTCTCAATTCCCATATCACTATCCAGGCCTGCCTTCCTCGCACTCTCCGCAATTCTCTGTTTGAGCGCCTCGAGCTGCGCCTCCTTCCGCATCTGGTCTGCCTGCGCGACGTACTTGCCCTTGGGGTTGAATCGAAAGTTGCGTCCCATGCGGTCCTTGGGGGCTCCTTCGATCGTTTCCTTGGATGCGTAAGGATTGGCGGATTCCATGATAGGCACAGGAGTAGGCGCTGGAGGGGGTGTTGGAACATTCCGTGTATTAGCCTGTATTGAATTTAGTATGTAGACCGACTAATAGAGAAAAAAGCCTGCCTTGATGGACGCAAACTTGGGCTGCATAGGCTTATACCGATCCTTCTTCGACTGTGGTGCAACCGGTGTCTGATCCAATAGCAGTGGATGAGCGGCCATCTTCAAACCCGCGCCTTGCTGAGCAGGCTCAGCAGGCCGATTCCTGTTCTTTCCAGTTTGCGGAATTGACTGTAACGAGTTCAGTTTAGGATATGCGAAACTCTTTGTGCTCACCATGTACGGATTATCTTTAACGGCCAATTTGCTCTGAGCAGCCACGACCTTTTTCTTCGCCTCTGCGATTTTCTTGGCAAGGTCATCCGGGAGACCAGGGGGCGTCGACGAGGCACTCTTGACCAAAGGTACAGCGGACGCAATAGGTTTCACGGGTGTCGGCGCAGCGATACTCGCGCCACCGCCCCTCATGGCAGCGACCTTGGCGGCAATTTCGGCGCGTTTTTGTGCGATGACCGCTGCTTGCGACTGAAAGAATTGTTCAGTAGGAGCAAATAATGGTCGAAAGAAGAACTCACCAGAGCTGAGCTGTTCGATGTCTAGGTGAAGAATAATCATAGAGAAGTGAATCAGAATAAAGAACCAAACAGGATAATCACCTTGGGAATGAAAGGGCACTCACAGCATCACTAAAGAAAGGGTCAGTCAACAAACCGCAAGTATCGGTATGAACCACCTTTTGAGTTTCTTGTTGCTACCACTCGCTTCGCCGTTACTTTCCAGTGGTCGTTTCTTATCCATGGTGGAGGGGATCGAGACGATAAGCGTGACGTGACGTCACCTCTACTCTCTGCTCTTGCACAACCGTTGTTTCTTCGCAAGTTCGTGTCTGCCTAGCACCGTCGTCAACACTGACTACCATGCTTCATCGTGCAGTGGAGGAGATCTCGACAGGATCAGATTCAGATTACTCCAGGTATGCTTTCTTGCTCTACCAACTACCCTTGTCTCAACACCCCTCAGCTCGGCACGTCCTCATTCTATCCTAATTTCTTCAATCACATTAAGTCCTCGCACAGTGGATATCTTGGTTCTTATCCTCAAAGGGCAACGAGTACTTTTGCGAAGTGGACGAAGACTTCATTTTGGACCGATTCAACTTGACTGGCCTGAACAACGAGATTGTCAATTACCCCCAGGCTCTGGATCTTATCACCGACAATCTTGGTGAGTCTCACCTCGCCTTTTTGTGCTTGGAAACCGACGCACACGCTTGCTGCAGATGATGATATCCAAGACGACTTCCGCGCCTCACTCGACGTTCAAGCCAGACTTTTGTATGGCCTCATACACGCTAGATGGATCGTCACGACGCGAGGCCTAGCCAAGATGGTTGGTCCACTCGTCCCATTCCTCCTTCTCCTAAAAAACAGTGATCCTATCTGCAGCTAGAAAAGTATAAACGCATCGAATTCGGACGGTGTCCACGTGTTCTCTGCCAGCAGCAGCCTCTCCTCCCCGTAGGTCTAACCGACGTTCCCTACGAAAAGTCGGTCAAGTTGTACTGTGGACGCTGTGAAGACATATACTCACCCAAGTCGTCCCGGCATGGATCGATTGATGGCGCCTACTTTGGAACGACATTTCCCCACCTACTCTTCTTGGTATACCCCTCATTGATCCCCCCGAAGACTGGCCCTCCAACAGAAGGTGCTACAAGCTCCCGTGAAGGCGTGGATCCGTCCGGGAGACGAAGAAGGGGGGTTCGGGAAGAGGTGCAGGAAGTTGTGGCGAGTGACGGGGGAGAAGGCATTAGCACTGCCAGTGTCGCACTCAAAGCCGACAGGTACAGGCCGAGAATCTATGGATTCCAAGTAAACGAGATTGCCAAATTACAGAGATGGCAGGAAGCAGTTAGAGATCGGTATGTTCCTCGTGCTATTCGTGTTTTCACGTCCTCACGAAACGTAGACAGGTGGCACGGCTAGAGGCTCTCGAAGCCAGGAATGAGGTATAACTTATATTCTAGGTCCTCTACACTGTCATTCCTGCTACAATATTCTCAGGGTGTAGAAACAACTCTCCCTGGGTGTATATACTGCACAATACAATACATCCTTGTCTTCCTTCAAATATCAGACGGAAATAAATAAATAGCAATAAAGATCTCAGCCCTTCGAGCCCTTCCGCCCTTTTACTCGAGTCTGACCTTTCGAAGTGGTATTTGACTGTTCTTGCATATTTCCGCCGCTCAGTAGATTCAAGAGCTTCCGTTTCTCCTCACGTTGCGCA
Source organism: Armillaria luteobubalina (assembly GCA_030435615.1). NCBI lineage: Eukaryota > Fungi > Basidiomycota > Agaricomycetes > Agaricales > Physalacriaceae > Armillaria > Armillaria luteobubalina. The sequence continues at coordinate 5,416 of JAUEPU010000089.1, forward strand.
GGATCTTCGTACATTACCCGCATACTCTCCAGCGCGCCGCCCTTCGTCGCGCCTCCTACCACATCGCTCTCCAATCCTTCACCGCCAAGCTCGTCAAATGTTTCATCAAAGCCTGCCACCCTGTCAGTCACTGCGGCCGCCTCGTCAGCGATATCCTCTTGCCTCGACCGAGGTTTTGACCTTAAGCGGGGACGCAATCGCTTTTCCACTACCCTGCTAGGACCTTCTTCTGATTTCCGCTTTCCAAGGAGGTTTTGAGAAACTGGCGGCCGTTCCAGTGCAGAAGCCTCGCTTCCAGACGCAGACGATGGAATACTGGAAGCGGGCGTTTTCCCCTGTTCCACTGGATCTGGAACATTAGAGTCCAACAGTCCGCTTCGAGGCTTACCGAATGAAATTTCCGGTGGCGCTATAACGGGAGCATTATGCGGCTGTCGAAACGAAGATTGGGGACATGCTTCCAAGGCGCGTTGAAGTCCTGATGACTCAAGGTCGGAGCGTACTTTTTGTCCCTTTGTTGAAAGCTGCGAAGCCAGCTTCATGCCTGATGCAGTGTGAATGCTATGTAAGAAGCGTTGTATTGGAGTTTACCATTGGTAATATCAATCATTGCCGAATCATCGTCAGCTTTTCCCTTTCCTTTATTCATGGACGTGACGAGGAATGCATGGGTATCTGGGACAACCCCCATGCGCACAGCCTCCGTCAGCCATCCCATATATACAACGGGTACACCCCATTCGCGAGCTTTGTTGAATTTCGCACCCGTAGCGGAAGGACATAGAAGGTGAGTCGCTTGGCGAGAAAATACAGGTGCGAGAGTCATGCCGAGAGCTCGCACAAGGCGACGGGTGAAATAGGCTTCTGACTCATCTAAGCCAGAGAAACTGATAAATACCTTTTCGGCACCTAAATACGTATATTATCAATAGTCCTATGAGGAACCTTGTATCAGTAAACTCACTGGGTAGAGGGACTTCAATTCCGAGAGGTGTGAACGACACGTGGGCTTCAGGGTCGCAATGTTTCTCCTCAAATATAGACCTCTCAAGCCAGCATTCGGTACGATACTTTTTTCTCTGTTCCTGATCCATCTCTGAGCGAAAGAATTTACTGCCGCTGCAATTACGATGAGACAGTAATTCCAAAAAAAAACTGACCAGCACTTACCTGACGAGGCGTACGAGTATGTAGTCCGCATCGTCCTCCTCTGAAGTAAAGCTTCCGCCAGATCGTTCGATCGCGTCTTTAACAGATGCTGACTTGGCTTCGCCAAGAGCACAGAACTTGATACCTGTGAATAACGTTGAAGTAGCCGCAGCTGAAGAAGGACCGGCTACAGGCTCGGAATGACTCCGGGCGAAAGGAATCTCGCCAGTAGCCTGTTTCGGAGGCGCAAAGGAGTTAACTCGACGGAATTTGTTAATGATACTTTCGCCCGTTGGTGAGGGACGTCGATCCTCGAGAGGTTGTTTAGTAGGCCTTGGCTTTGTTGGACTTCGTACAAGACGACCTTGACTGGAAACCTCATATCCCCTGTGTTGAAGAAGGCTCTGCCATACCTTAATAGTCACGGCAGGGATGCGGTTAATTGATGCTAGCTCTTCTTCTTCGTCGGCATTATTGGGCAAAGACATCGCGGGCTCCGGTTCTGTTGCCGGTGATGAGGAAGGAGGAGCTGAGAGAGGAAGCCAGGTGAATTGGTGGTTTAAAGAGGTGACTAAAGTACAAACGTTCAATGATAGACTTGCGCTCTGGTCGCGGATATCGAACTTGATACTTTTCCTCGTCGAATCGTCCTGCAATGACCATCAGACCTACGAATTCCTATACGGGCGGATACTCACCACCGAACTCCAATGAATCCCAAAACCACTCTTCCCACACGAGATGTATATTGGCCTCCTTACGTTGATTGAATTTTTCGGCATATTTCATTTTATCCGTCTCATCGTCGCCTGAACACAGCAAATGTGTCACCTTGACTGGTCGTTCGAGTTCTTTGACATAGACACCCTTTTGCTGGATTAATAATCGGTTAATTTGATTCCGTCTTTCGGCGCCCGTTATGCCTGATATTGATAGAATCACGCCTGAAAAAACTGGCAGGCGATATTTTTCTAGGCTCTGTGAGGTGCGTTAGGAGTCGGTGGACGATGTTAACGAGTAATCACACACCTCTTCGACATCAAAGTCATCCCCTCGGAGCCAGACCTCATAGCACTCGGCTATCCACTTCGGCAGCAGGATAGGTATTTTGAGTTGCAAGGCACACTAGACGGCGTAAAACACAGGTTAACACAGAAAAGTACGTAGCACATACTTCATATTTTGCTCCGCCGTGATCTTTGGCGACAAGGTGGGTGACGCGGTCTGTAAATGCCGAGGCTGTCTGAGCACCAAGTTCTACGGCTTTCTTGAACAGGGCTGGCTGGGAACGGTGTCAATGTAGGAAATCGCATAGCTGAAGAAGACGTGCCTTGTCGTGAATTCCTGTTGCACATATGACCATTTTCGAAAACGGCCTTGGGCAATGGTCCAGATAGCTCGTGTCCTCGCTTCCTAGCTGGGTCTCCTCCGCCCATAACTTCTCCTCGGCTTCCTTTCGCTTTGAAGAGGATGATTTGGGTTGCGCAGGTCGTAATTTGACATTAGGAACCTAGGGCGACAGTTCAATATTGAAATGGCAAATAGTGGCAGTAAAAGACGCGCCTTTTTGGATTTATTTCCTCGTCTGTGCATAGTAAAGGGTCAGCAACTGGAATAGAAGAGAGGCAGATGATTGCGATGGTTGAACGGTCCGTGTCACAACGTTCACCAGCGCAATGGTCACCTGATCATGTTTAGGGCCGGGTTCGTCGTGTTTCGACTTTGACCACGACTTGTCAACTTCCGTTCGATGCATTCGTTTATTTCACAACGCTTCACTTCTCTCTTTTTATTTCTTCCGTGTCTCATCTGGCTTGCTTTTCGGCGACAATCCACAAGCAGTCCTTCATTCAATGTTCCACTTTCCCCTTCTCATTCTCAATATGCCGTCCATCTCAATATGTCTCGAATCATCGAACCGCGCTCGCTGACTGCCATTCTGCCTCTTCTGCCTTCTTCAACTCCCGCTCTCACAGCCCTACTTCTGCCTCTCTTATCTGTCTCGCGTCTAAGTGAAGTTGTTCTTGTCACACCAGAATCCAACCTTGCGGCCACCCAGTCTATAATACGCGATTTCGTTTCATTGCTGGACGATGTAGATCACCCGAGCTTCTCCCTTCGCATATGGCCGCGAGGCACGCATGGTGCTATGGCTAGTATCAGAGCTGCGTCACAAGTCGTCGCTGACTGGGTTTTGTTCCTCGACTACGAAGCGCTCTCTGCTGTCAGCGCGGAGGTTCGAACAGTACTTCTCAATCCACCATACTCTTCCGTCCCTGTAGGACCTAGAGGCTTCCGCACGTCATGCGTTACTCCTTCCCAAGCGCCTCAAACAGCTTCGTACTTGGTGCCGCCTTTTGTGATGCCCAGGTCTCTAGCCCACTATACCAGCCGCGCTAACGATTCTCACTTTTGGCGTGAATTCGGAACTAGCATCGCATCTGTGAATAACCGTGGACATGGTGGAGTTGTGCTGCCACTTTCTTCAGAGAAAGATTCCGGTTGGTGTAAACCCAAACAAAATTCCGGCACCTTGGATAATCCATTTACCGGCTTACATATCACCAGACATGGTAGTGTTGATACATCGTCTCGTTGCTCTTCTATCATGGACCCCCAATCTCAACCAGTATTTGTCATGCTATTCCCAACTTTGGGCGACCTACAGACATTCGCATCTGTTCCTTGTCAGCTTCAGATAAAGGGATTTCTGGTATATGCCGCGGTGTATTCTTTGGAAATCATGTCACCTTCCCCGAAACAGTCGATCTATCATGGATCGTGCGTCATCCAATACAGCATTCTATCTGAACCCCAAGACTACTCCTTACGGGTCTATCGTATCTTTGGCCGTCACTCGGATATTGTATTATCTTTGGCCGAACTTGAGCTTGCCCCTACGTGTGCTACCAGAGTGCGTCTATCCCAGCGGGACCTGCCATATTGCGCATGGATGGGGACGCTCTCAATTTCTGAATGGCGAAGTACGTTCTCTCATCCGCCTCAAACAAAATCTCAATACTCGACTAGATTGGAACGTTCCACAAGTCGATGTTAGTATCATCACCAAGGACAGACCACAGTCCTTGGCTCGATTATTGAGTTCCTTATCCAACGGAAGATTCTATGGCGACCGACTGGATCTGAGAATCAATTTAGAACAATCATCCGATGAAGCCACGATGCACCTGACTCGCAAGTTTCAATGGACTCACGGTAGCGTGTTCATACATCATCGGGTCATTCATGGAGGACTGCTACCTGCCGTGGTTGAATCATGGTATCCAAATTCCAATCACAGCTACGGTCTTTTGCTGGAGGATGACGTAGAGCTGTCACCGCTGTTCTATGCATGGATCAAGATGACCATTCTTCGCTATCGGTGAGCAAGGCTTTCGTCGATTATGGGTCCTATTAACAAATGAATTAGCTATGGGGAGGAATGTAATATGTCGTCGCAACTGTTCGGTGTCAGCCTGTATCAGCAAAAGCATATTGAACTTCATCCCAACGGCCGACAGCAGTTTAATGCACGCGCCCTTTTCCAAAGTCTGAAATTGCCGGTATCGTCACCATACCTTTCACAGATTCCCTGCAGCTGGGGCGCGGTATACTTCCCAGAACACTGGCGCGAATTCCATGATTATCTGTCTGTTCGGTTCTCCGAAACATCTCTCAAAATCGACGCTACCGTCGTTCCCGAGGTTCGTTCTAACCAATGGCGAAAATCGTGGAAGAAGTACTTCATCGAGTTGGTATATCTTCGCGGCTACGTCATGCTTTATCCCAACTTTGCTGATTTCGTCTCGCTATCGACAAACCACCTTGAGGTTGGCTCCCATGTGAAGGTTAGGTCGAAGGAGAAGCAGGATTTGTTCTTCCTCCCGTTAATGCGCGACTCTCTTGCCTTGTTGGACTTGCCAGAGAAGACGCTGCCGGAATGGTGCTCGCTTCCTGTTTTGAACCTCACAGGATCGATTGCCTTGCTTGAATCGGTGGTCGCTGTGGGGCGCACAGCTCGGTCGGAGATATTGATGGGCTGTGAAGGGGAGCCATCCCTTTTCAATGCTCAGCAGCTTATGTGTGTAGAAGTGAACTAGAATGACTTGCTCTCAGTAGACCGAATAAGGAAATAAGCACGCACGTGGAAGCTCACGGGCAGTTTTGGCAAGTTACCCTTTCCCTGCATCCCTCCATCATGGCCGAACGAACGAACAGCAACATGCTCTTTGCAAATTTTAATCAAGATTTCTCGTGAGTTTCTGAATGTTCGAGTCGAATGTACTTGCAAAAACGCTTAGAATCTGTTAGATGCGTGTCGGTCGGCACTCGGAGGGGCTACAGCATCACCAACTGCGAGCCATTCGGGAGGGTCTACACGATGAGTCCGTCATTGAGCGCTGTGGTCGCCTCTTACTGACCCTGCTGTACAGATGATGGTGCTCGTGGCATAGTAGAGATGCTGTTCTGCACATCACTGATAGCTCTAGTCGGGGCGGCAGACCAACCGCATTCAAGTCCAAGGAAGTTGCAGATAGTCAACACAAAGGTGCTTTCTACCGGCCCTTTTCTTCGTCGTCGTCACTCAACCCAGCGCAGAGGCAATCCATGATATGCGAGCTACTCTTCCCGTCGTCAATTCTCGCCGTCAAGTTGAACAGGAAAACGCTTGTCATCGTGCTGGAAACTGAGATTTACATATACGATATTTCAAACATGCGGTTGTTACACGTTATCGAAACGACAGCGAATCCTGAAGGTGCGCTCTAGCGTGTTTTCGCGGGAAGCGTGTACTGATGGTCTCCCAGCCATTTGTGCCCTTTCTCCCTCGGCCGACAGCTCGTATTTGGCGTATCCATCGCCCGTACCTTCACCAACATCACCACTCGCTGCACCACCACCAGTCGCTTCGTCTTCACAGCCGCAGACTCAGTCTGGCGACGTTCTGCTGTTCTCCACCCGCTCTCTCACCGTCGCGAATGTCATTCAAGCTCACAAATCGCCCATATCCTTTCTGTCCATCAATTCCTCCGGTTCTCTTTTAGCCACCGCTTCCGACAAGGGCACTGTCATTCGTGTCTGGAGCATCCCAGGTGCTGAAAAACTATATCAATTTCGCCGGGGAACGCGCGAAGCACGAATCTATTCGATCAATTTCAATCTAGTTTCGTCGCTGCTAGCGGTGAGCTCAGCACATGATACAGTCCACATCTTTCGACTAGGTGGCGGAAACACGCAGAGGAAAGATGGGATGGCGAGTCCAGCAGAGTCTGTGGATAGCAGGGAGACGACGCAACTCGATGGAGGGTACGAGGCATTCATAGAGAAGAAGAAGGGCAGTGGGGTGTCATCCAATCTTAGGAGAAAGTCGTTACAGGTCACGAAGAGCCTATCACATTCGATGGGTGGATATCTCCCCAATACCATAACGGAGATGTGGGAGCCGTCTAGAGATTTTGCTTTCTTGCGGTTACCGACGAGTGGTGCACGCTGCGTGGTTGCGCTGAGTGGGACGATGCCACAGGTGATGGTGATTTCCTCCGAGGGCTACTTCTACTCGTATAACATTGACCTGGAAAACGGCGGAGAGTGTTCTCTGATGAAGCAGTTCAGGTGTGCTGCTTTGGTCTTCGGTTTTCTATTGCTGATGCATATCCATAGCTTGCTGGATTCCGGTGAAGATTCGACAAAGGATGTTACAGACTAAGGGATGAAAGTATTGTATCGTTATTTTTACCCTGTGCCTTTCGGCTGGATTTGTAGTATTTCTTGGGAGATTATGTGTACAATGATTCGTAGTCTTGAGAGTGACGATTCAAAGATATTTGGAGTGACATGGTTTGCACAAACTACGAGCGTTGTATGAGGCCAACACCAACGGGCAAGCCCTCCTCCTTTGCCGCCTCTTGAACCTTTGCGGCACCCTGTCGAGTAGCTTCGGCGGCGATTGTAGCAGTACGGGCAGCCTAGTCGATGTTAGCGAGGCGACGGGGCAACAGACGAAGCTCACCTCTTTGTCTCCATGTAGACATTCGAGGTAATCAGCGGATTGAGCTGCGCATTGCTGGGGAACATCTGCTTGGGAGTAGCATTTGGAAAACTCTTGCCAATAGACAAAGCAGCGAGGTCGAGCTAGACGGGGTTGAGTAACAGAAACAACGAGCAGAGGACGGACTCACATCCTGTCCAGCTGAATCCAGACATCGTGGTCACGGTCAGAGCCGAATTGCACAGCCACGCCTTTTTATCTTACCAACATGGGTTCGCCTTCCAAGCAGGATGGGTCCCTTCCCCCAGGCATGGTAATAGGCCCAGATGGAAAACCCTGCAGAGTCTGTAGTAGTGGCGCCGCGTTTCGGGCCTGGAAACCGCCCACCGCAACGACGAAAGCCGTGACGGCGCCAGTGCCAGTAACACCACCATCGGCTAACTGTCCTCCCGACGTCGAGCAGCTCGGTCGGGCGACGTGGACATTCCTCCATGTCACAGCTGCCTACTATCCTGAACGCCCAACGCCCAACCAGTGCGCCAATATGCTCACGCTACTCAGAGCTCTCCCAGTTCTGTACCCATGCTTCTACTGCGCCGACGATTTTGGGAAGGAAATACAGGCGCATCCGCCAGATGTTAGCAGCAGGGCAGGGTTGAGTCGGTGGTTGTGTGAGAGACACAATGAGGTCAACTTGAAGCTCGGAAAGCCAAAGTTTGATTGTTCATTAGAAAAGACGGACGAGAGATGGAAAGACGGAGCATGCGATTAGCGCGTCTTTCTCTTTACGTTACAGATACATATCTACTATTCCGATATTCCAACGCGAAATTACGATGTGTGAGAGAAAAAAAGACGACCAAAGATTGATCGTGACCGAGAATTGTCTTGCTCTTCCTCACTCGCCCCAATTACTCGTCCTCTTCCATCCGTGACAAATGGCGGTCGCCCATTTTCTGTGCTAGACTGTCCCCCTTCCGGTGTTGGATGCAACAAATCTTCTGTGCTGTTGGGAGTTTCGTCGTCAACATCAGTACCCAAGTCCAGGTCTTCGCCAGCTGTCCAAGCAACAGACGGTTCGATAGTGCCAAAGATAAACCTAGAAGCCGGAACAGGACGTGGTTCGTCTTCATCGTCGTCTTCGCTTGTGCTCCAAATACTCCCAGAGTCGCTGTCAGTCTCGTCAACGTCCTCTAGTGGAGGCATGGAGTCATCGCTATCATGGATGTCTCTTCTTTCGCTTTCTCTTGTGCGATTTCCGTGGGATAAATGTGAGACGGTTGGTTCAAGGTTCGGCATAGTCTCTTCCTGTCCACGACTGTGATTTAGTCGGTAGCCATTGAAGCCCACAGTGACTGCTTACCGAGACGGGTGGTCGTCGCGGCCCACCTGGACGAAGTAAATCACCAATGTAACGCGACACTGCGGCCGCTGGGGGAAGACCGATTGGCACATCGTCACTATCAAATCCCATTCGCCGCAACTCTGTGCGCATAAGATCATAGGTCCCTTCAAACGTCCCCATGTCGCTAAAGTGGTTGTCCATGGTGTCCATGAACAATCCAATCATTTCAACAGGGTCTGGATAACGGCCGGGGAACGGAAAACCGTTGGTAGGTCTTGCCCGACGCCGTGCATAGATCTGTAATTTGTTGGGTGTTTGGTCAGACTGGCGAATGACGCAACGTACCTTCATACACGCTTCAATACCCTGATTGAAAATGTGAGGAGTGCCATCGTCATTCAAGTGCTGGTAGAAGCAATCCTTGCCAAAAGGACAAAATGGGTTGGAAGCATCTTCTCTCTTGGATGCTTGGAAATAGCTGAATAATAGTTGATAAGCCACGGTCGATGGGATACTAAGGCGGTACGCACCGGCAAGGTACCCTGGCCATGCTCTCCTTGTACGAAATTATGGCCTTCTCCTTTCTGGGATCTTCATTCTTGTAAAAGACGGAGGACGGGGTGATGTATGCAGAAGGAGCACGACACATTGGGCATTGCTTGGTGACTTTGGATGGGCCCGGATCTCTATTCAGCTTGGATGAATCTCGCCATTGCTTGATGCACTGCAAGGAGCCGTTAATTTTCAGTAGCAAGATGAAGACCTCGACACACCGAAATACAAAAGACGTGGCTGCAGCCCACTAGCATGGAGTCAGTAAAGGGTAAGTGAGAGAAAACATGACGACGAACTGAGAAGGCCATAGGTAACGGGCTGTTCAAAACAAATGGAACAAGGCTCGTCCTCGTCGTCTACACCAGGACTAGGCAGTCGCGGCGTGTGCTTGAACCAACATTCGTCACCTCTCTTGCAATAACCTACCACATCGGTCAGAATGATGAACGTTGGTATATAGTGATAATGGTGCACCCTGGGCATAGAAACGACAAGTCTTTGCTTGGTCGTAGGGGGTCAGGCCTCGACTATTTGGTTCACCATGGAGAAACTTGCACTTGCTTCCGGCGAAGCAACCTCGAGGTTCCTTGTAGTACTTGCAAGTTCCGCGAGACTTTGACGTTATTGGGCGATCCATAAAGGTGTCGCCCAAGTTCAGGGCGTGACTGGATCACGTCACGTCAACGCTGACTGCGATCGAGACCCACCAACATGGACGCCACCCACACTTCGTGCTTATCCCTTGAACACTGGATGACTTTCCTTAACGTTTAGAAACCTAAAGTGGTTTCTAAACATTAATATGACCCTTATGTTGACTAATTTGAAATCATTTAGATATATGTTTCTAGACCTTATCCACATTTAAGTTTGAAAATGTATGTCCGAATTTGATTCAAATCCTCCTTGATTCTTAAAATCTGTGCACAATGTTACAGTTAGGCTATAAGAAACTGTGTCAGATATACAAAAAGATATGGTAGAATGAGTATCTCATGTCAGTCTGATTGTGGAAAGACTGAGATGCAAGAAGAAAAGAATTGGTATGTAAGTATGTTAGGGATTCAGCCTATCCCACCATTCCGACATACCAATGTTTCATCTATTTGAACTTACTTACTATTCTTAGATTACAACTCCTATCTGTTTTACACATATATTTTCCGATTTCCCCTTCTTTGCATCTCAGCTGTTCACTACGACTATGTGACTGACAGGTGCATATATCATTTACTTTCCATTGTTTACATGTTTCTTATGCTATATCTGTATAGCTGTTCTTCTTCTAACAGGTTCTGGGCTCCCATTGTTCTTCCCTCTTAGTCGACAACACATGTAGATATTGAACTGCTCAATAACTCACACAAAACTGTGCAAACAGAGTACCATTATTCCCTATCATGACAATGTCCTCACAACAAGTCCTCCCCATTAAACTGGATGAAGACAAAAAATTTAATGGCAAAAACTGGGCTACCTTTGAAATGCTCATGCTAACCGAAGGCAACACCCATGGCCTTGTCAATTACTGGGAGAATAAAGTCGTAAACCCTGGCATAACCATAGCACCCTTACCATCCACCCCCATTAACAGCCTCACCCCAAACTTACTGGAATTTGTCCAACATGAAAGCATAGCCCTCACATGCATTGTCCACAATGTCAAGGATGTGTTTGGCATTGGCATTGACTGTTATGATTTCTTGCCCTATATTCATTTTCTTTCTTATTATCCAAAGCCCAAGTTATCCCTGACCCCACGTGATCATCAGAACCAGAACCGGATGGCTTAGGCCAGGAAACTATGGCTCACGCATACCACATGACTACTGTATTGTCTTTGTATGTTGTGGCTATTATTAGCAGCACAGTTTTCATATATAAGTAGGTAGCTCTCACTGTAATACCCCAGCTTTGAGCTAAAGTTTATCAATACTGAACTTCCCTCTCAACTCCTGCTCGACTAAGACATTAGTCTGACTCCATCACTAACATCCAAACTACATGAGACTCTTGGGTGGTTGTCCGAATGCGAGGCAGCCCAAGTTTACTCTTGTTTGGATCATGTGAGGTTCAGGTCTAACAATTAGCTCGAAGCTTCCCTTCTTTCTTTGCGCATGATGCAAGCAAAGACCCATGCAACAGACCAGAGACCTGACCGCCGCCCAGTTCCACATCGCCCTAGTGGCCATTCTTGCCCCCTTCACCCTCGTAATCATAGGAATCAGACTATGAGTCCTAATCCCATGGATACATGAAGAATGCCATGTCCACCCACAGATGTACGAGCTCAAAGACCTCGAGCAGGACCAACCCATACCCCGCCCAGAGACCAAAGAGTACCTGGCAGAAGGTGACAGGGAAGCTGAGAGAGAGTGTGGACACACTCGCCCTTGGAACCTCCCGCATTTCCCTAACCATCCCTACTGAGCCCGCACCCCTGCCCCAGAGTATGATGAAAGCACCTCAGAATACACTGCCTTGGTCACCCAGGTCATCAGGGTCAACACAGAGAGCACCGAGGAGTTCCCCGCCCATCCCTCCTTCAAAGAGCCCTGCCCCCTCAGTCCAGCCTTCATTCCCTGCAACTGAGCATGCCTTGACCTCCCAGAACTCGCCCGATGCCCCTTCAGCCCACTCACTGACCCTTGGCTGCAGCCACCAAGTTATACCCCCCAGTGAATGGAGTCGCTTGAGCCCCAACGAGAGGGAGAGACTCCTGGCGACTGGTGGCATCGTACCCATCAACTTCGTCCCCTCCAGCACACAACTGTCAGAATTCCAGCAGGCGTCATCTACCCCCCCACCCTCTGAATCAGCCAGAACTGAAACCCCCTTGACCTCGTCCCATGGTGTTGTGACTGCAAACATACCAGCCATGTAATTTTGCGATTTATTCTGAATATAACTTGTAATACAGTATAGGGGAGTGAGTGTGCTTAAAGAATAAGCGAGCATACATAACCAGTACGCAAGGGCATCATAATTGTATGCACCAGTGACATCTGATGTGACAGACATAAACCAGAGCTTAGTTACAGCAGGTACTTGACAGGCATGCTTGACAGAAAGTTCACAAAACACTGTTCAGCCGTGGGTAGTCACAGAAACTGAGTGAGCTCACTTCCTTAAGCAGAGAATAAAGAAGATCGTAATTGAAAAGATCGGCATGCTCACTAAATTAAAAGTGATGTACCATACCTGAGAAGGCTGGACCAAACCTCACACGAGAGATAAGATAAAATGATATGGCTAGCACGTGGTCTGAATAGGAGCTTTGGCCGAGTGCTGGTAAACCAAGTAATTGGTTGACAAGGATATCCATTGCTGTACAGAATTAGCAAGCTCACTGTGTGCTTGACACTAATCTAGAAGATTATACACATAGCACAAAGGGCTAGATGTGTATTGACATGTGGTTGAAAGGTGATACACCCTCGGACTTGTAAATCAGTGTGCGCCTATTGGGCCTTAGCGAGCTCACTATGGAAATGATGCTATAGGAGGAAATACCAAGCTGGACGCAAAGTAAGGCTGCGGCAATGGCAGGCTATGTACATAGGAGTCTAGTTTACCTGGGTATGGCTGCGGTATTTGTAATTAACAATGGTTGTGGTATTAGTTAGTGGTAGTGGTCTGGATTAGTATACAAGTTTCTGAACCCCCGAGTTACAGTGTGCGCATAGAAAGCAAGCGCTGTGATAAAGGATTAGTTTGTAGCTTTGAGCGTCATATAGAAATAGTGAGCTCACTCTGAGGAATAGAGATAACTTCAGAATCTGACTTGTGTGCTTAAGTTCCGAGTGAATAAGAATCAGTGTTCTGGTTCTGTTCCATCTGAGTACTGTTTGGAGTCTGTGAGAGTATGAATTGAAGTGAAGTTTCTGAAATCTGTTCTGTCTGTCTGTTCTGTTCTCTCAGTCTGTTTCTGAAATCTGTTTCTGTTCTGTTCTCTGAGTTGTTTCCATTCTGAATCCAAGATCCATAGAAGGATTAGAGGTTGTTCTCGTCGTTGCAGTCAGTTCCATTAACCCTACTCGCCTGCGTGTAGAGAGCTCACTAAGTTTGTACTTGGGGAGTGGTTAAAAGAGCGAGCTCAGTGTCATTGCGACCTACAGTGTGTCCGATTGTGTTATAGGATGAGTGTCCTAGTGTAGTTTTGAATATTATACTTTGCCTGGAAGGTTGTGCCTTGAAGTGTACCTTCTTGTAAAAGTTCCTAGCCTTAGGATCAGTCTGAAACGAGTAAAACACTGCATAGCATCGAGATAATAAGGTGCTTTACTAGTTCTAAAGTACTAGTAGTTGCAAGGTGATATAATCTCATCCCCCCACGTACTTACAAGGGTGATTGTATAGATTGAGTAGTTGTGTGAGTGTGTGTGAGGTTTAGTGTGTGTAGCACACTGTTCCGAGCACTATTCCACAGGTGCCCACAGCCAGCCTCTTCACCGGCCATAGAAGTACATGAGCAGCAGATGTACAGACTACAGATGCAGGATGGAAGCACTAACCAATACTTCCAGGAACTGGAACAGCAAGCACAGCTCACCAGCAGATGGGAAGACCAAGGGGAGAAGAGCCACATTGTCGCCGCAGTATGAGCAGGAGTACCAGACAAATACACAATGGCTGTGGCCTCCAGCGAGAACATTCCACACACGTACACCCAGTGGAAGTGCAGGATACTCCAAATAAACAACCAATGAGCAGTGAAACGAGCCTTCAACAGAACCCACAAGGGCTATTGCCCCCAAGATCCCCGCAACTGACAAAACGCCCCCTGCAGCGACAACTGAGCCCCACCAAGGAACGACAACCATCCACCACCCAGGAACCAGAACGCCTCCCTGCAGCCACCCAGAGAGCCCAGACCAACAAGCACCAATACAGGAACTGGACCAATCTACGGTGGACAAGGACAGCCAATGGACATAGATTGACTCCGATGGGAACGATGGTGCTTCAACTGCCACCAAAAGGGGCACTTCACTGTGGACTGCCGACAGCCAAGGAAGCCAAGGAATGGAGGCAGAAGATTCACTCACAACAACAACAATCACTGTGACAACCAAGTAGTAGAACAAGAGGTAGAATCTGACAAAGAGAAGACACCTTCATCATCAGGAGTCGAGGAGGTAAAAGACGGGGCCGATGAGTAAGCAATTCTACTCAGTTGGCCGGACTCTCTAAAGGTGCTTTACATACTGCTGGACGGACTTATAATACTTCTGTAGGACTTTCACATATGCATTTGAATATACCCACTCTTATCATCCCCAGCAAGGCACCCAAGGAATTGCAGAACCAGTATGGTATATTAACTAACATGATGGACCAGGAGGATGAAGAACATCTCAAGAAAACCGAACGGGCCCTGCCAAAGATGTCCTCGAAACACCCTTGGACGACGCCCGACAAGCAGAAGCGTGTGGCTTCCCCAAAAAGAAGAATCCCTGACTGCAAACAACTGCAGCAGAGGGAGCACAGAGTGGCAATAGCCCTGGGCAGCAAGACCAAAGGAGTGATCCCTTGTGGAAAACTAACCGCAACTCCTGTAGACATGCACCCGAATGCCGGGGACAACCCGACTAAGGGTGGATGGGACAGCATGGAAAAGTCATCACTCGGATCAGAATAGTTCTCAACCAACGGGGCACCAGTGCCTTGTCTGCCACACGAGACGGGTGGTAGGCACACCCAAGACCCAATAAGTCCCCCTCCATTATCTCCCCACTCATGCAAGGTTTCTTTAGAAGAAATACTGGACAATGAAGATGACATGTCCTACCAATGGGCTGCTGCAGCCGAAAATGCAGATGCATGTGGGCCATCCCTGATGCAAGAAAGTCCTCCCTCAGAGGCAAGACACCCAACCTGCAGAGCCAAAAGAATGGCTACCAAAGGCAGCAACACCTTGGCAGAAATGCCCATGAACCCTAACAGGTCTAGAAAGGCAAAGAAGAAGGCAGAAGAAGAATACAATGAGGACAACAATCCAGAGTGGCAGGCATACCTCAAGGGACACCGCTATCGCAGGGAAGGAGATCCCGATGCCACTGACATGAAAGCATACAATAGATGGTGGATGCAAGTAAAGGAAAACCACAACTGGATGGAGCTGAAGATGATAGAAAAGGAGGAATCTGGGTACATGATTCCATTCGAAACAGAGTGGACCTGGCAGGCAATAAGACAAGTGATGGGCAGTTACGAAGCTCATGCCATCTTAGCACACTGGACCCACAAGATGCAACAAGCAGAAGCAGACCGAGAAATGCTGATGCACATCATTACCCTTCCCTGCACTCAAGCGCTTGAACAGTTGGAAGAGCTCTGCAAACCAGTCCAATACATCCGACGAAGTGCCCGAGCTGGAGCAAAAGACTTGACCACTGAAATCTGACTTGAAACCCTAACCAACTGCCAAACTCTCAAAACCACAGCCCTAATAGATAGTGGATGCACCAGAAGTTCCATTGACCACAAGTATGTAGAAAAACACGATCTACCCACCTGAGCAACCAGTGCCTCAATCCCAGTCTATAATGCCGATGGAACCCGCAACAAAGCAGGAGAAATCACTCATTTTGTCGAACTACAGATGACCATAGGAGGACACACAGAATGAATTGACTTAGCCATCACTGACCTAGGCACAAGAAGAGTATTCCTAGGGAACGACTGGCTGATATGTCATAACCTGGTCATCAACTGGAAATCTCAAAAAATCATATTCGGACGGTGTCAATGTCAAAAACAGCTGTTCACCCTACCAGACACTGACCCAGAAGACAGATGGGACAAAGAGTTGAAAGAAGGAGATACTATACTAGCAGTAGACATGACCAAGGAAATAGAAATCAGGGCAATTCATCATGCAAATGATTTAGCAGCAAAAGCAAGCGAAAGAAAACCAAAGAAGAGTTTTGAAGAAATGGTACCCCCCGACTATTGGGGGTTCCAAGATCTATTCTCTAAAGACAACTTCGATGAACTCCCAGATTGAAAACCTTGGGATCATGCCATCGAACTCGTACCAAATGCCAGCAATACCCTTGACTGCAAGGTATACCCCCTGAATCAGAATGAACAGGAAGAACTTGACAAATTCTTGGATGAAAATCTGTCCACTGGAAGGATAAGACCCTCAAAATCCCCCTTCGCATCACCATTCTTCTTTGTCAAAAAGAAAGATGGTGCCCTCTGACCAGTCCAAGACTACCGAAAGCTCAATGAAATGACCATCAAAAATTGATATCCCTTATCCCTCATTTTGGAACTCATGGACAAGCTATGGGGCGCAAAATACTTCACCAAGCTAGACATATGCTGGGGATATAACAATGTATGCATCAAGGAAGGTGATGAATACAAAGCCGCCTTCAGAACCAACCGAGGACTATTCAAACCAACAATCATGTTCTTCAGACTCACTAATTCCCCCACAACCTTTCAATGGATGATGAATGACATATTCCACGATCTAATCGCTGAGGGAAAAGTGACCATCTACCTTGATGATATTCTGATATTCTCAAAAAATCTCCAAGAACACCGAGAAATTGTTTGACGAGTACTGCAATGCCTAAGAGAGCACAAGCTGTTCCTCAAAGCCAAGAAGTGCGAATTTGAAGTCTTGGAAACAGAGTATCTGGGAGTCATCATCAGTGAAGGATCAATCCGCATGGATCCTGTTAAAGTCAAAGGCATCACCGAATGGCCCACACCCACCAAAAAGAAAGAACTATAAAGCTTTCTAGGCTTCACAAATTTCTATTGAAAATTCATCAAAAACTATTCCAAAATAGTGAGGCCAATGACTCAACTCACCGGGAATACCCCTTGGAACTGGGGCACAGCCCAAAACCAAGCGTTCCAACAACTGAAAAAGCAAATGGTGGAGGACATAATCTTAGCATTACCAAAGGAAGATGGAAAGTTCAGAGTAGAGGCAGACTCAAGTGAAGGAGCCATCGGTGTGGTACTAAGCCAACAACAGGACAGCAAATGGAGACCAGTAGCCTTTCTTTCAAAATTGTTGACAACAACAGAAAGGAACTACAAAATATACGACAAAGAACTCCTGGCCATCATGCTTGCCCTCACCGAATGGAGGCATTACCTGATGGGGGCTGCTGTCAACTTTGAGGTCTGGACTGACCATCAAAACTTACAGTATTTCAGAAAACCCCAAAAGCTCAACCGCCGACAAGCCCACTGGGTAACCGAACTTGCAGAACACCATTTCTCCCTTCACCATAAACTCGGCACCGCAAACTGAAAGGCCAATTTACTATCCCGACGGGATGATCACAATCAAGGCAAACAAGATAACAATGAAGTCATAGTCCTAAAGCCAGAACACTTCCAAGCAATGATAATGCCCACCATATCCAGCATCCACTTGAAAATCAAGTGAGCTACTGAGAGCACCGACAAGTGGGACAGAGGAATCTCCGATTCCCTAAACCATGAAAGAGGAATCACCATGGAAAAAGGACTCTTAATGCTCACCGGAAGGATCTATGTACCCCAGGATGAGAAGCTCAGAGGGGAAATCATTGCCATGTCCCATGACCACTTAACCGCTGGCCACCCAGGGATCGACAAGACCAACGAACTCATCCAAAGAGAATACTGGTGGCCAAAGATCAAACAAACCATAGAGAGATATGTAAAAGGATGCGAGACGTGTCAACGGGTCAAGAGCAATACCCAAGCACGAAAAGCACCCTTGCATCCCAACGCTGTCCTCTCAGAACCATGGACACACATCTCTGTCGACCTAATCACTGGTCTCAAAGAATCCGGCGGATACAACACCATTTTAGTTATGGTAGATAGATTTTCTAAAGAAATCATCCCCGTAGCATGCAATGGAACCCTGACATCCGAAGGAACTGCCAAAATATTCCATGACAAGGTGTTTGCCATTCATGGCATGCCCAGAACTGTAATCTCTGACAGAGGTCCTCAATTCATCTCAAAATTCATGACGGACCTCTATTGAATTCTCCAAATCGCCCCAAATGCGTCCATGGCCTTTCATCCCCAAACAGATGGACAAACAGAAAGAGTCAACCAGGAAATCGAAAAATATCTAAGGATATTTACTAGATATCAACAAGATGACTGGCATGAATGGCTTGCCCTTGCAGCATTTGCCCACAACAACTGAAAACACTCCGCTATGGGCCAAAGCCCCTTCTTTACGGTCTACGGACTCAACCCCAGAGTTGTCCGAGAAACTGAATGATGAAGCCCTTTCACTAACCCCGGCACCGGAAACTTTGCATCACAAATGCAGAAGACCCATAAACTATGCCAACAATCCCTAGAAGAAGCCGCAGCCAAAATGAAGACCCAATATGATAAGCGAAAGGGCAAGGCAATCGCATACAAGAAAGATGACCTAGTATGGCTTGACACCACCAATCTCCATCTCCCACGACCAAAGAAGAAGCTCGATGACAAGCAAGTAGGCCCATCCCAAATTCTTGAAAAGGCAGGCACCTCCACCTATAAACTCAAACTTCCCCCACATTGGCAAATCCACCCATGCTTCAATGAAAAGCTCCTAACCCCGTACACCCCACCAGCATTTCCCAATCAAGAACTTCCACTGCCACCACCACCAGACCTCATCAAAGATGAGGAACAGTATGAAGTTGAAGAAGTCCTCAACACTCAAACCTGAAGGGTGAGAGGAAAGAGGGGCCAACCTTCTTGACTGGTAACCAACTATCTAGTAAAATGGGTAGGCTGGACAAGGGAATACAATGACTGGGTCACTGAAGAAGACATGGAGAATGCTCAGGAATTAATCGAAGAATACCAACAGAGCCAAGCGGAACATGGGAGAATGATAACAGCCGAAGTCATCATAAACCCCAAAGCAATAAAGAAGGTTGTAGGACACAAGTACAAGAAAATCAGAAACAGGACATGGGAATACTTCTACACAGTCAAACAAAATGATGGAAAGAAGATTCAAGTCCAAAATCTGGACAGAGAAGCATGGAAAGGGTACATTCAGGACTATTGGAGAGCAGTAAATGAAGAACTAGAAGAGATGCCGGAGCCCTAATGGCAGTCGGGACGACTGCCTTAATGAGAGGGTAATGTTACGATTTCTCACCCTATATTCATTTTCTTTCTTATTATCCAAAGCCCGAGTTATCCCTGACCCCACGTGATCATCAGAACCAGAACTGGATGGCTTAGGCCAGGAAACTACAGCTCATGCATACTGCACAACTACTGTATTGTCTTTGTATGTTGTGGCTATTATTAGCAGCACAGTTTTTGTATATAAGTAGGTAGCTCTCACTGTAATACCCCAGCTTCAAGCTAAAGTTTATCAATACCGAACTTCCCTCTTAACTCCTGCTCAACTAAGACATTAGTCTGACTCCATCACTAACATCCAAACTACATGAGACTCTCGGGTGGTTGTCCGAACATGAGGCAGCCCGAGTTTACTCTTGTTTGGGTCTAACATCGACCCTCACAAACCATCACACATGGTGTGGACAATTCTCAAGACCAACTATGGCACATACTCAGATCTCATCTGTAACTGCAGGGAAAAGGCACTGAAGGTGGTGAAATACCAAGACAGGGAGAAAGTCAGTGGTGATGGCAGATACATTGAGAGAATGCGGAAGCTCTGAAAGGAAGCAAATGATGCAGGTGCAGGAATTGAAGACAAGAGCTTCAAGACCATCCTACTTGACTCATTCCCTGAGACATGGGATCCTGTCATCAGCACACTCTATGCAGAGAAGAACCTCACAACAATTATTGCATGCCTCATTGCCCATGGCAAATGAGTAGTCAGACAGAACTCCATTAACAACCCCTTGCATACACAGGAGTCTACAGTACAGGCACTCCAAGCATCAATCCAGGCCCTCACCCTCCAGGTTCAGTCCCTATCCTCAAAAAGATCCTCGATGCCTAGGACAAACAAATCCCATACAGCCAATGATAATTGCAAAGGACTAAGGCACACACTTGACGAATGCTGGAAATTAGGGGGAGGGAGACAAGGTCAATATCCCCCCTGGTGGAAGGGAAAGCAGGATGCACCAGTTCCTAGCTTTGCTAACCTCACTACATCCACATCTGAAGCCGGATCCATCTATGCAAACATCACAGCATTGAGCACACATGTTGACAATGAAACCTTGAAGATGATTGAAAGGGCTCTAAAGGCAAAGGAATCAGTGATGATGGTAAATAACACTACCCAAGGACAAGTAGACACTTCACTCTTGTATGGGGACTCTGGAGCATCTACCCACTTCATCCAGAACAAAGATTGCTTTTTCCACTATATGCCACTAAATGAGATGACTGGAACATCATTGAAAGCTGGTGCCATGTTGAACATAAAAGGGATTGGCACTGTCATACTGAAGTCAGATGTACTGGGTACCCAAAACATCTTCACAGTCAGCAAGGCATTGCATTGCCTGGATGTTTCAGTGAACCTAATATCAATCAGCAGGCTCGACAAGGAAGGGTGGTCTGTCACCTTTGGTAACAGACAGGCAGTATTTGCAGACAAGAAAGGCACCCCACAGTTCACTGCATCACTGGTGAACAACCTGTATGCAATAAATGGGTCATTACTGCACAGTGAGGAATACATGGCACTAGCTGCAAGATCAATGGATGTTGCCACACCTATTGAAATGTGGCACATGCAATTCATGCACCATAGTGTAGACTGCATAAACAAACTCCACAGGTGAGCATTGGTGGATGGACTGAACATTGCAAAGGCCAAGCATGCTGGAGGGAGATGTGAACCTTGTATATTTGGGAATCAGAAGAGGAGACCATTTGATGCCAATGTTGTCTCAGAAATGGTGGTGTTAGTGAGGGTGATGGTGGACATTTGGGGCCCAGCCCGAGTCCAATCCATTGGGGGAGCTAAATATGCTCTTGTGTTTGCTGATGATGCTATGTCTCAAAGAACCCCATACTACATATCAGATCATAGGGCCGAGACAACAATCTTGGCACTGACACAATTTACAGTCATGGTGGAACACCAAATGGGGAAGAAACTCAAGAAGATTTGATGCAATAATGAATTTCACAGTGACCTATGGACAAAATGAGGGATTGAGAGAGGTCTAATCTTCAAGTTTACTGCTCCATACTCATCTGCAGCCAACAGGATGGCTGAACAAACACTTGGTATTGTCTTTGGAATGGTGCAGATATTGCTCTTGGAAGCAAAAATGTCTGATGGCTGGTGGGCCAAGGCATGTGACTATGCTATCAAAGCAGGGAACTTGTTGCCAACATCACGTCATTATGGGAAGGTGCCAGAGGAAGGATGGACAGGTAAATGGCAAACTGTAAACCATCTCAGAGTTTGGGGATCAACCTGCTATGCAAAAATACTTGCAGCCAAGGGACACAGCAAGCTATCCCCATGAGGACAGAAGGGACAACTTGTGGGCTTAGCCAGACATGGATCATACAGAATTCTGTTGAATGATGTACCTGGCAACAAGGTTATCATATCTTGTGATGTTATCTTCAAGGAATTGAGTCCTACACATACTGTTTCTCCTCATGAGGGGGAGATAGCATATGAAGAACTTAGTGAACCACTCACAGAAACGATTGAGAACAAATCACAGCCACTGATTGATCCCCCACATGCAATCAAAAACCCTGATCATGATCAACCAGCTCAAATACCAGCTCCAACACCCCTAGCATGTCCAGCCCAGCTGCAAACACTCCCAACACCCTCTGAAAAGCATCCATCTCACATCCCAAGGCCAACTAGAGCAATAACCAAATCAAGAGAATATGCACAATGTGAAAGTGCAGCCAAACAGTAAGGAAAAGACTGGGCAAACGAGAACACTGTTGATGAGCCTCTAGGCTCTGTATGCTCAGAATTCATGATTTTTGCCATTTCTAAGTGACAATGACTTGGCACCAGCTATAACAATAACGCCAGTGTGCACGCACTATCATAGGACCTCTTTGACACTTCAATGGCTGGTTATAACAAAGAATATCCATCCCAGCTTGTTTTGCAACTTAACTTGTAGGCCATCATGAATAGGCACAATATTGATCAATCAGGTAACCACTAGTGATAAGCAAACTATGCATCAGTAATGCATCAGGACTGCATCACCAGCACATCATGGCATAACAGGCCGGTGTTGATCCTTTCATTATATGAGGTCATACCCGCTGACAATTGCCCTACTGTGATAATCATCGAGTTCTTGTCATCCAAACGACTGGTGTTGATAATATTGCCATGCCCAGGACACTAGAAGGCACTATTCCTTTCGTTCACCTCAGTAATTCCACTGTACCCTCACAGTCATGATATAGTAAATTTATCTGTCTTCAGTAATGCTAAGGATTAGCTGTTACAAGTGACTATGGAGATGCATATGGACACTTGAATTGTTACCAAGCCACAGCCTTACAGCTTTACTAAGTCTCTCTATTAATAAATATCTCTGGTAGTATAAAATCCATAGGAAAATCATAGAAGTAGTAACACATCTATCAACCTGCTACTCTGCTATTAGCACTCACTATAATGCTCACAACCAGCTATATTCTCATCTCTATACTCTTGCTATGCTCATTAGCACCAGTTTAACAACCATATTTCACACATAGCACAGTACACAAACAATAACATTTGTTTGCACCCCATACACTCACTATAGGCAAAGGACTGGTTTTACACTGTCTTTAGCTTTGCACCCCTTTGTTCTCTTTGAGACACATGCTCTACACCATGATTGACTGGTGTTAGCATTATCTTCAGTTGCTCATTGCACCTTTGATTGCAACCTGTCATTATTGGTTTAATACATGTATCTAGTGTGTAACACCATATGCTTGCATTGTACATTGCCTCTTTTGTTTTATAGGATTGGATCGTCTTCATCTTTGTACCATAGGAGTTTTATTCAGCTTTATTTTCAACATTGTTTATCACAGCTCACTTGGGTAGTCTCTGGCAGACTTATAGGAATCAACATCAACATATAGGATTGTAT
Organism: Armillaria luteobubalina; assembly: GCA_030435615.1. Taxonomy (NCBI): domain Eukaryota; kingdom Fungi; phylum Basidiomycota; class Agaricomycetes; order Agaricales; family Physalacriaceae; genus Armillaria; species Armillaria luteobubalina. The sequence continues at coordinate 28,520 of JAUEPU010000089.1, forward strand.
TGGACTCAACACTGGTTTAGACTGTCATAGGATAGGATAGGATAGGTTTGCATGCATAGGATTGACATTGACATAGGATAGGATCATCTCCGAGTAAACTCAGCTTTCAACATCAACTTCAGTATATTTTGTCTTGTATAGGACCAGCACTCATCATCACCATGCCCCACCAGACATAAACTCATTTTCACACTCTTGCCACCATTAACTGGCATTATTAGGATCGCCCCCTTCAGTATTTTGACACTACACCAGTTATAAACTGTCTTTTGCACACATAGCTTCATTATTGATGTTATCTTCATAGGACCTTCATCTAGAGATCTTGTCTAGTCATTTCTCCTGCTTTTACACCAGATCTGTGGTATTCACATCATACCCTCTTCTGTTCTAGCTTGTTATTGAGATTATCACTGGCCTACAGCCAAAACCTTTTAGTACTCAATCACTTGAGTGCTACTTGCTTGACTGAAAAGTTGCAGTATAAACTCACATCTAGAGGAAGTGATTAGGTTGCATGGAGGTGCCCCAAACAACTTGCACAACACAGTGCCTTTATCACTGGTCGTCACCATCATTAACTAATACTCTTTGAGTTTTTGGTGTGCTGTTGCCATGGAAGTTTAGGTTCATCACCATCCCACTACTCACTGACAAAGACGATATTGAAGACATTGTTGCCCTAAAAGCATCAGAGATCAGTAACATCATAGACAGACATGATATGTGGGTACCAGACAACTACCATCAAGCTATGACCAAAGAGAAGATATGGAGACCAGCTATGGATGCAGAAATCAGGCACTGAAGAGGCTGGCTGTGGGCACCTGTGGAATAGCACTCAGAACAGTGTGCTATACCCACTAAACCTCACACACACTCACACAACTACTCAATCTATACAATCACCCTCGTAAGTATGTGGGGGGACAAGATTATATCACCTTGCAACTACTAGTATTTTAAAACTAGTAAAGCACCTTATTATCTCGATGCTATGCAGCATTTACTCATTTCAGACTGATCCTAAAGCTAGGAACTTTTACAAGAAGGTACACTTCATGGTGCAACCTTCCAGGCAAAGTATAATATTCAAAACTACACCAGGACACTCATCCTATAACACAATTGGACACACTGTAGGTTGCAATGACACTGAGCTCACTCTTTTAACCACTCTCCAAGTACTAACTTAGTGAGCTCTCTACATGCAGGTGTGTAGGGTTAACAAAACTGACTGCAATGATGAGAACAACCTTTAATCCTTCTATGGATCTTGGATTCAGAATGGAAACAACTCAGAGACAGAACAGAAACAGACTTCAGAAACAGACTGAGAGAACAGAACTGACAGACAGAACAGATCTCAGAAATTCCACTTTAATTCATACTCTAACAGACTCCAAACAGCATTCAGATGGAACAGAACTGGGATACTGATTCATATTCACTTGGAACTTAAGCACACAAGTCAGATTCTGAAGTTATCTCTATTCCTCAGAGTGAGCTCACTATTTCTATATGATGCTTGAAGCTACAAACTAATCCTCTATCACAGTGCTTGCTTTCTACATGCACACCATAACTCGGGGGTTTGAAACTTGTATACTAATCCAGACCACTACCACTAACTAATACCACAACCATTGTTAATTACAATTACCACAGCAGTACCCAGGTAAACTAGACTCCTATGTACATAGCCTGCCACTGCCACAGCCTTACTTGGCATCCAACTCAGTATTTCCTCCTATAGCCTCATTCCCATAGTGAGCTCACTAAGGCCCAATAGGCACACACTGATTTACAAGTCTGAGGGTGTATCACCTCCTGACCACATGTCACTCCATGTCTAGCCCTTCATACCATGTGGATAATCTTCTAGATTAGTATCAAGCACACAGTGAGCTTGCTAATTCTGTACAGCAATGGATATCCTTGTCAACCAATTACTTGGTTTACCAGCACTTGGCTGAAGCTCCTATTCAGGCCATGTACTAGTTGTATCATTTTATCTTATCTCTCGCATGACATTTGGTCCAGCCTTCTCAGGTACAGTACATCACTTTTAAATTTAGTGAGTGTGCCGATCTTTTCAATTATGATCTTCTTTATTCTCTGTTTATAGAAGTGAGCTCACTCAGTAAGCACAACTATCCACAGCCAAACAGTGTTTTGTGAACTTTCTGTCAAGCATGCCTGTCAAGTACCTGCTGTAACTAAGTTCTGGTTTATGTCTGTCACATCAGGTGTCACTTGTGCATACAATTATAATGCCCTTTCATACTTGTTATGTACACTCACTTATTCTTTAAATCTGCTCACTCCTTATACTGTATTACAAAGTATATTTGGAATAGATCACAAAATTACATGGCTGGAATGTTTGCAGTCACAACAGCACATGGAAGAGAGAGATGTCTGGAGAGTTGTACCAAGAGAGCCATGGATGCAAGTAATTGACACTAGATGGATGTTCAACAAGAAACTTGATGGTGATACAGCTGAACTCCTCAAACAACATGCTAGACTCATGGTCAAAGGGTTTACCCAGATCAAAGGGCTTCATTATTATGACTCTTTTGCTGCTGTAGTCTGATATGAATCTCTTTGGATGTTCTTCACAGTTGTCGCTGCTCATGGACTGGATTTTTGGTTGATAGACTTTATCGGTGCATATCTCAATGTGGAACCACAGGGAGAGAACTATGTCTCATTGCCCCAAGGATACAAAGACATAGTAACCAGGGACTACCCAAAGGGTGAGTACATCTTACAAATGCTGAGGGCAATGTATGGGACAATGGATGCTGGGAACGCTTGGTTCCATGAGCTCAATGGCACTCTGATGGCACAAGGACATAAACAGTCACAAGTGGATCTGTGCAACAGACTTCTCAAGAACAGATCAGAACAAGCATACACATGTACATACACAGACAACATCTCTGGCACATCCACATCTGTTAAAGAGGGAGAACATGTTTGACAGGAAATAGGGAGTGTGTACAAGATAAAGGACTTGGGAAAGCATAACAGTGTCCTGGGAATGACTGTAGAGTTTGACAAAGATACTGGTGCCATTTCACTCCATCAGAAGAACTTGATACTGAAGACCCTTGAGACATTTGGCATGTCAGATTGCAAGCCAAAGGTGACACTGCTTCCTGTTGGAAGTCTGATGAATCTTGGTACCCAGCCCCAACTGATTCCCAATGCAGACAAAGAATTCTGTGGGGTTCTTGGATCACTTAATCATATCACCAATGGGACTAGGCCAGACATAACTTTTGCTACAAACTATCTACAATGCTATGCCTCTGATGCTCATCCACTACATTGGAGTCATGCAATGCATGTCCTTGCCTATCTGAAAGGAACACTCGAATACAGGATCACATATCATTGAGGGAATGCACTGGATGATGGCCTTACTCCCATAGGATATGTGGATTCATCCCATGGTAATGATAGGACATCTGGCAAATTGACAATGGGGTATGTGTTTACCATGGCTGGTGGGTGTTAGGTCCGAGTGCCACGAGGTCCAAACAGGTATAAACTCTGGGCTGTCTCGTGTTTGGACAATCACCCAAAGAGTCACCGCAGCTTTAGACTGTGGACTGGATCCTATGTGTTAACCTTTCAGCTAGCGAGTCAACGAGGATAGTTCGATATAGATAAACTTTAGCTCGAAGCTGGAGTATACTACAGCGAGAGCTACTACTTATATACTGAAATGGTGGAACTAAAACAATGGTTCTGAATGACAATAGAAGTCCATGACTAAGTGGAATTCAGGACAAACGAGTAAGCAGGATTGCATAGCGTGTGAAGAAAAGAGAAAAAGTGAATAAATTGTAACATTACCCTCTTGTTAAGGCAGTCGTCCCGACTGCCATTATGTTAAGTCGGGATCAGGTGGTTCTTCCAACAGCGAGAGGCGATATTTTTCCCAGTAAGGCTCTAATAGGTAACTCCATTTCTTCTCGTCAGGGTTTTTGACCCAGAATTTCCTTCCATTGGCGCGTTGGACTTGGTATAAGACTGTCCCATCCTTCTGGTAGTGATCGTCCAGAATTGCCACTGCAGCTTTTTGTTCCTTTGTGCTAATGGCGCGGATTACGGTGGTTCATTTGGTCTGTTCGACCCCCTCCTCGTAGTCTTTGATTGCATCTTGCGCATGCTCCATATCCTCCGTGGTTACCCACAAGTTGTGTTCCCTTGTCCATCCTTTCCATTTAACCAAGTAGTCAGTGGTTAGACGTGACTTTTGCCCTTTCTTGGCGCGTATTTGGGAATGCAGGTGGGATGTAGGGTGTTAGGAGCTTTTCGTTGAATCGGGGGTGAATTCTCCAATGCGGTGGTAATTTGAGTTTATATGCTGAGGTGCCGGCTTTTTCGAGGATGAGGAATGGTCCGACTCTTTTGTCGTCTAGTGACTTTCGAGGTCACGGGAGCCGGAGGTTGGTCATGTCCAGCCAAACTTGGTCCCCTATTTGGTAATCCTTTGAAGCTTGCCTTCGTCTATCATACTGTGCTTTCATTTTTCCTGCCACTTCCTCAAGGGCTGCCTTGGCCTTTTTGTGTATTTCGAGTAGGTTTGTGGAGAAGTCCTTGGCCGCCGGGTTCGAGAAGGCCGTGGGGCACACTGAGTCTGGGAGTGTTCGAGGGTGTAGTCCATAGTTGATGAAGAAGGGGCTTTGTCTGGTGGCAGAGTGTATTCGGTTGTTGTGAGCGAACACTGCGAGTGCTAGCCATTCACTCCAATCTCTCTGGCGGTAATCGGTAAAGATTTTCAGATATTTCTTGATCTCTTGATTTGCCCGCTCCGTTTGGCCATCAGTCTGAGGATGATAGGCGGTGGAGGCGTTAGGGGTGATCGATAGCAGCCGATACAATTCCACCATGAACTTAGAGACGAATTGTGGGCCGCGATCGAAGATGACTACCTGTGGCATTCCGTGTCTGGCATAGACGTGGTCCCGGAGTATCTTGGCCCAGCCTTCTGACGATAATTTGACGTCACATGCGACCGGGATGATTTCTTTCGAGAAGCAGTCCACGATGACAAGGATAGCGTCATACCCGTTCGATTCTTCAAGGCCGGTGATCATGTCTACCGAGATATGAGTCCATGGTGCAGAGGGGATTTTGTTCGGGTGTAAGGGATTCGCCTTTGCCTGCGTATTAGTTTTTATCCTCTGGCATGTTTCGCACCCCTTTACATATCGCTCTATGGTTTGTCGATCTTTGGGCCACCAGAAATCGCGTTCAACTAGTTCCCATGTTTTGGCGATGCCTGGGTGGCCTGCGGTGAGGTGATCGTGGTATTGAGCGATGATTTCTCCTCAAAGTTTGTCGTCTCGGGGCACATAGACTCTTCCGTCGTAGTAAAGGATCCCTTCCTCCTGGGTAATTCCCCATTCGTGGTTCAGGGAATCGGCGATCCCCTGGTCCCACTTTCCATGATTCCGACTGGCCTCTCTGATCCGCTGGTGAGTCTCCGTCATCGTGGGCATGACCATGGCTCGGAAGTGCTCAGGTTGAAGTATGACAACGTCATTGTTATCGTCCTTCCCTTGATCGTGGTCGTCTCTTCGGCTTAGGAGATCGGCCTTCCGGTTTGCCGTCCCTGGTTTGTGATGTAGGGTAAAATGGTACTCCGCTAACTCGGTCACCCATCGAGCTTGTCGCCTATTGAGTTTCTGGGGCTTTCGGAAGTACTGGAGGTTCTGATAGTCAGTCCATATCTCGAAGTCCTCTGTGGCTCCCATGAGATAGTGTCTCCATTCCGACAGGGAGAGCATTATGGCTAACAGCTCTTTGTCGTAAATCTCATAGTTGCGCTCGGTGGTGGTAAGGGATTTAGAGAGGAAGGCTACTGGTCTCCACTTCCCATCCTGTTCTTGACTAAGGATGGCTCCAACCGCGCCTTCGCTCGAGTCGGCTTCTACTCGGAATTTACCCTGTTCGTGCGGTAGGGTGAGGACGACATCCTTCGCCATTTGGTCTTTGAGGCATTGGAAGGCTTGGTTTTGCGCTGCTCCCCAAGTCCAGGGAGATTTGCTGGTTAATTGAGTGAGAGGTCGGACTATTTTGGAGTAGTCCTTGATGAATCTTCGATAAAAGTTGGTGAAGCCCAAGAATGATTGGAGCTCCTTTTTCTTCGTTGGCGTGGGCCACTCCGTTATCCCCTTCACCTTCACAGGGTCCATCTGTACTGCTCCTTCGCTGATAATCACTCCCAGGTACTCCGTTTCCAGCACTTTGAATTCACACTTCTCCACCTTGAGGAATAGTTTATTTTCTTGGAGGCGTCGGAGCACCTGCCGAACAAGGCAACGGTGTTCCTCCAGGTCCTTTGAAAAGATCAGGATATCGTTGAGGTAGATGGTAACCTTTCCTTCACTTATCAAGTTGTGGAAGATGTTGTTCATCATCCATTGGAAGGTTGCCGGTGAGTTGGTTAGTCTGAAAAACATGACGGTGGGTTCAAAGAGCCCTCGATTGGTTCTGAATGCGGCCTTCGCCTCGTCCCCCTCTTTGATCCGGACGTTGTTATACCCCCATTGGACGTCAAGCTTGGTGAAATACTTGGCTCCTTGTAGCTTGTCCATAAGCTCGGAGATAAGGGGAAGTGGGTAACAATTCTTGATGGTCATCTTGTTAAGTTTCTGGTAATCTTGGACTGGTTGGAGAGATCCGTCTTTCTTTTTAACAAAGAAGAACGGCAACGCAAATGGCGATTTGGATGGACAGATCCGTCCACTGGTGAGATTCTCATCTAGGAATTTATCCAACTCCTCTTGCTCGTTCCGGTTGAGGGGGTACACCTTGCAGTCAAGGGTATTTTGGGTGTTGGGGATCAGTTCTATGGCATGATCCCACGGTTTGCGTTCAGGGAGCTCATCAAAGTTTTCCTTCGAAAATAGGTCATGGAACTCACGATACCACGTGGGGACCAGGTCTTCAAAGGACTGTTTGGGCTTCCCTTCGGCGGCCTTAGTGGCTAGGTCATTGGCATGGTGTATTGCCTGGATCTCCAGGGCTTCCTCGACGTCAATGGCTAGGATAGTTTCCCCCTCCTCCAACTCCTCATCCCAGTGGTCCTCTGGGTCGGTATCGGGCAGGGGAAACAGGTTTTTCTTGCATTAGCAGCACCCGAACAATATGCATCTGGTTGTCCAGTTGATGATGGGGTTGTGTCGTTTGAGCCAGTCGTGTCTGAGGAATAAGTCCCCTTTGCTGAGTTCGGTTACTGCGAGGTCTATTCGTTCTGCATGGTCCCCGAGGGACATGCACAATTCTACGAATTCAGTAATATCCCCTGCTTGGTTTCGAGTGCCGTCGGCGTTATACACCGGTATGGGGGAGGGTGCAGGGTAGGTTTGGAGGCCGTTTTGTTCCATGTATTTCCGGCTAATGGAGCTGCCGGTACATCCGCTGTCAACGAGGGCGTGGGCCTTCAGGGTCTGTCGGTCTGCTAAGGTTTCTAGTTGAGCATCGACTAATAGTTCTCTGGCCTCGTTGGTCCGTACTTGTCGTACATAACGTATTGGCTCTCGGAGCTTGTACAGTTGTTCTCAGGCTGATTCCCCCCCTAGTCGGAGATGTCGTATCACTTCCAGATCCACCTCTTCTTCCCTTCCCTTGTGCACCCAGAGATAGAGGGTCGCCAACGCCTCAGAGTCCGTTCGCGCCTCCTGAATAGCCCGAAGAGTCCAGTCGGGACCAAAGGGCTTAAACCAGGTGGTCTTCAGGGGCGAAGCGCGGTTATTGGGACTCCTGGGCATAGGCGGCCGTGTCTCCCGTTCCTGTCAGGAGAGGCGATATGAGGTGTCATCCTCATCATCAGGTACTTCTTCAATGGTGACTCGCGGCAGTCGGGGCGTCTCTCACCCGGTTCGGCCCACTTGATCCCTGTGGGCGATTGAGGGTTTGGCGACTGGGGATCTTCGCCGCTCTTCACCCTCGTGCGGGTTCTTCGTGGGGTCTCCCTTGGGTTTCTCTTGGGTGAGGCCGCCCTCAACTTCGGCCTTTGCTCGGGCCTCGTCAGTGGGAATGGCGGCTCCGGCATCCTCCTTGGTCGGGGTTCCTGCCTGGGGCGCAGCCTGCTTAGTGGCAACGGGGGCATCATGTGTCTTGTGCCATAAGAACGGTCTAACACCTCCGGAGGACACCTTCTCCATGGTCAAGTTAGGTGCGTCCCCAGGTCTTATGGTTTCATAGCTAGAAAGTGGGGCCCAAGGGGTCGATGGGAGTCAGACGAGGTATTTATGTGGTGTTTCAGACTCTGATGTCGGAGTTTGCTGCGATTCTTTCGGGGGTTGTGTGCTTGGAGAAGTGGAAGCGGGTATATTCGGATGCTTGTGATATGATGTACGTAAAGTATTGTTACAAGAGGACCGGCTAGCCGAGTCCGAGCGCATGACGGATGAAATAATTGTTCTGGCTGAACAAGTGGAATCACTCACTTGTCGGCCTCCCCTTTTACCTCTTCGATTCCCGACGTCGGGGGCATCTTCTCCTCGACTGTATTTCCTTCTGCTTCTGCCTTGACTTGGTCGTCGAGCATAGCACGTAGCTGCTCCGACATATACATATATCTCCCTGTCTTCTCGTCTCATGGACGCTTCGGAGCTCGGCAATCCTTGGCCAGGTGGCCCTTTTTCCCACAGTTGTAACACCTCTTCTCCCATCACATCCGATCGATATCCATGGGTTCTCCTGCTCCTCCATAAGTAGTCCATCCACTTCCAGTGGCGGCGGACTTATTCCCGCTCGAACTTGTCGTGCCACTAGCTTTCTGACTAGTGCTAGTGGCGGGGGTTTTTTGCTTTGGAGGAGGGTCGTTCCGGTAGTGGATTTTGTCGAAAGTGGCCTTTTTGGCGCGTTCATCGTACATCGTGCAGACTCGTTGCTTCCACTGCCAGTAGTAGGTGGGGACGAACATGCCGAGGTCAGAAATGAACTGGGTATAGTCATTGGGGAGCCCTTGGCGGATTGCTCGGACGAGGGCGGATCGGGGTCCTTCTTCGTGCCGGAGTCCGGCCAGCATTGCCAGGTGCTCCAGGCATTGGAAGTAGGCAGTAGCCGTCCCATTGCCCATTCGTAGCTCCATCATCTTCTGCTCGTGCTTTTCCTGGATGGCGGGGTCAGAGAATTGTTTTCGGAAAGCTTCGACCCACTCGTCCCACTGTCCGTACCGATGTCGATTTTTACTTTTGGAGAAGAATTCGACCCGGTGGTAAACCCACCATGTCTTGGGTCCTTCTTCCATGTGTGATGCGGCGTAGTTGATCATCATAGGGCTAGTTATTATGAAACGAGTGAAAGTCTCGAAGTATTGAAGGCAGTCCCTGATGAACCGGTCGACGTCCTCGTGTTTCCCATTGAAGAACTTGGTGGGAGCTATGAGGGTCGGCTTGATACTGTAGTAGGGGTGGTCGTCTCGTAGGGTGCCTGTGGGCCAATCAGGGGGGTCGGGGGGTAGGTCTCTGGGGGGTGGCTGCAGAAGCGACCATCGGTCTGTGTGGTCCCTGGGGGATCCTCAATGAACGGGAGGCAGGGGTGGTGGTTTTGCTTGTGGGGCGGTAAAGCCCCATCGTTTATCCATCCATTCGAGGAGGGCTTGGGCATCCTTCATGTTCGAGTGGATGTCCCTGACTGTTTTTGTGGCTTCTGCCTTTCGTTCCGCTTCTGTCATTGCATCTGCAACTGCCTTGCCCATCTCCGGGGGTGCCCCTGGGTCAATGTCCGGGTCGGGATCCTGTTCCATCTCATCCTCCCTCTGCTTCCCCTGCGCCCTTTCAGATGGGCCTGCTTCTGCTTCTCCACTTCCGGCGAAGAGTCGACTGCTCCCTTGCCACTGAGACCCTGGTTGTTGATAATTAATCCAGGGTGGCGTATCGGGTAGCAGCCTAGTCTGATTCTCCCAACTCTCCGGGTTCCATTCGTTCTTCGGATCTCTCCCAATCTTCTCGTAGGTGTTGTAGGTCCCGCTCCAGGGCTCTGTGCTCCTCCTCGGTCCTTCGCCGGAGGTGGGCAATTCTTCTGCCTGGTAGGGGTCCCTCAATCCTTTGAGCCAGTAATTGGCGCTCATTGAGGTCCTTGTCTCGGAGTCTTTCTCTGTCCCAATATTCTCCCATGGAGAGCTGATCTCCTCCCCTTGCCCATATGTCCCGGGCTCTTCTGTCCCAGGCCCTGGCCCTGTATCTTCCCAATGTGTGTCTGTCCTGGTCCCGAAGTATGGGCCACTCCCTGTCTGGTCCATTGCCATTAAAAGGGTCGTGGGCAATGACCCAGAGGAGAAGGGTCTGCTCGGAGACCAGTAATCCTGGGGCAGTGTCAGGATCATCTCGATCCTGTCGGTGAAGGTAGTGGTCCGCAGGTTCTCCCACCATCGGGCTTCTGAACCTGAAGACATTCCTCCCGACCAGGTGGATTCGAAGCCGAGACTGTCGGTAGTAGTTTGCGGTGTTGTGTTCGTGGTCGGACTGCTGTCCCGGGTTTGGGGGAACAGTGTATGAGTCATTTGCTCGAATGGGGAGCCCCTCTGATAGGAGGAGGTGGCCAGGCCATGAATTTGGTACGAGGGGTTTGGAGTAGGGGGCGGGCTGTCCTGTGTTGGCGGCGCCATGAAGGATGGTCTCGGTCTGGTGTGCCTGCCAGATAGGTCTGGTGGTGATTCAGTTCGGGGTGATAGTACGGGTACTGGTGTCGGTCGGGCTATCGGCCCTAGGTACGTGCCTTCTTCCCTCCATCGACCAACGCGTTGGAGGGTTGTAGACCCCTGGGTCAAGTTCTGTGATGTCGAGCTCGAGGTCCTCGCTATTGGTACTAGAACTGGAATTTGTAAGGGCGTGCTGAGTTCCAGAAGGTCCAGCAACGGGGGGGATGACGACGTTCTCGGGGGTGGCTGGCCTTGTAGTAAGACTTCTAAGGCTCGGTTGCTGCCTTGCAGCCGGGCTAGCTGGTGGGGTATAGAAGGGGTCACCCCCTCCGATGTGTTGGGGGTAATTGGTCGGGATGTAGTGGTCCGGAACGGGTTGTTGCTCTGCCACCTGCGCCTGCCTCTGCCTTCCATGGCTGCGACTTTCTATCCACTGGCCTACGCTGTTCTGCTGCCAATAGCAGATGATTAAAAGGACTATGAGTGCGATGATGACAAAGGCAACTGCTCCTCCTGTGACAGTTTCTATGGCAGTTCCTTGTAGAGATTTGGGAATGATCATGGGCGTCTCCTTCGGCAATGCATTTAAGGAGATGTAGGAAGCTTCGAGCTAACTGTTAGGTCCGAGTGCCACGAGGTCCAAACAGGTATAAACTCTGGGCTGTCTCGTGTTTGGACAATCACCCAAAGAGTCACTGCAGCTTTAGACTGTGGACTGGATCCTATGTGTTAACCTTTCAGCTAGCGAGTCAACGAGGATAGTTCGATATAGATAAACTTTAGCTCGAAGCTGGAGTATACTACAGCGAGAGCTACTACTTATATACTGAAATGGTGGAACTAAAACAATGGTTCTGAATGACAATAGAAGTCCATGACTAAGTGGAATTCAGGACAAACGAGTAAGCAGGATTGCATAGCGTGTGAAGAAAAGAGAAAAAGTGAATAAATCGTAACAGTGGGCCTGTTGCATGGAGCTCCAGGTTGCAAAAACAAGTCGCACTGTCAACATCCCAGGCAGAGTACATCACCACAGTTCACAGAGGATGGCAGTCACTATGGATGGGGTCCTTCTTGGATGAGATCAAGCTTTCAAAAGACTGTCCATACCCATTGAACTGTGATAATAATTCTGCCATCAATCTCACCCAGAACACAAAGGGCCATGGAAAATCCAAGCACTCTGTGATAGATTACCACTGGATCTGAGACAGTGTCCAGCTCAGGGAACTTGATGTCTGTTATATTGCATTGGAGGACAACCTGGCCAATATCTTCACCAAAAGTGTACCGAAACCACAAGCAACCAAGATGTTAAAGAGGATGGGAATGACTGGGGTATAGGATTCTACAGGCTTAGGCTTCAGGGGGAGTGTTAGAGATTCAGCCTATCCCACCATTCTGATGTACCAATGTTTCATCTATTTGAACTTACTTACTATTCTTAGATTATAACTCCTATCACCTGATCGACCCACATGGCAACTGATATAATAGGCATCACCATGGTCAGGGGCAGGCTATTATTGTAGTGAATTTCTATCAGGTAGCCTACACTTCAATATCACTCCAATAAAAGGTGACCTTTGAAGCAAAAAAACACCCTAGTATGGCATTTACCAATGGCAGTGGTCCCTATCCATCAGCTTTGGAATCCACCATCATGTGCCACGGTTTCATCGGTCCAAACATATATCCCAACTCTTTCCCGCCGTTTGGGCATCGCATTGTGTCTGTTGGGCGCATTTATTATGCAAAAAATCACAAAACATTACTGTTACCAATTTCAAGTATACGCATTATGTATCAGTTCGGTATTCAGGGTTTCTGATGATCTACAGCTTCAAAAGGTACTTTACATAGCAGCTGGAAATACAATACCTGTGTCTAATGATACACCTTTGCTAAATACTACACTACTAAGAAGTCTCTTCTTTGTTGACAACTGAACAGCTTCTAAAGGTGGTGCTCTCCTTATTAGAAGACTGTGAACACTTGCGAGGATGCATCCTCTTGTTGCCACTTCCTTCATCGCCACCCTCTTTGTCCTGCTCCTCATCCTCATCACTTTTGCTGTTACTGTCTACATTTCACCTTCGTCGTTTCTTCCCTGTGGTGCCTTTGGGTTTGGTGGTACCGGCATCTGAGTGACCCTGTCTCTTCTTCCTGATAATCTCTCCAGCTGCTTCATGACATTCCAGCTCTTTTGCATGTTGATCGATCTGCTTTTGACTCATAGATACCCATTTGCAGGCCATCGTCTTGAGAGTATCTCGGAGCCATCTTAGATCTTGTAGGTTCTTTAAATTTGAGAGACTCTCAAACTTAATACTAATTGGCCAGCCGTCAATCTTGACATGGTGGTGAGCAACAATGTCAGTTTCATAGTTGATGTAGTTCATTCGTATGTTCTTTTCACCAGTGATATTGCCTAGAAATCATATTAGTGCTTATTATTCAATCATTGAACAGGTAACATACGTAGTCCCTGTAAAACCATGTCTGTGCACTGCGCTCGTACATCCTTTGAATCTTCCTGGTCATTCATGCCTGTATTTGCATGGCATTCAGCTTATTACATGTGTCAGAATAAAGGACATACTCAAGCTCCATGCACAACAGAATTGCTCAAACTTTACTAGGACTTCTTTGGCACTCACACCCACTATACATTTGAAGAATGTTAACGATGCTGGGGAATCACTTACAAGGGTTGGTTGAAAGGTGTCATGAATATCACTGCGTGACATGAACCCCACAAACTGGGCACCAGTTCAATGAGCCAACCCTTCAATCTGTGAGTGAAAGTTTGAATACATGAATATATTATGGACTTAATAAATGCAGTAAAACACTCACCTCACGATTCACATTGTTTATAACTTGCTGACAATCCACAGCTGCCCCCTCATTACTCCTTCATGCCCCTTGAACTTTGACTGTTCGTTTTTCCAGCAGGCGGTCAAGCAGGGCACTCTCTTCCTCTTTCATCATTCCTTCATACTCTGGCATGTCCTCCTCATCTTTGATCATCCTACGAATATCGTCTAGGTGGACTCTATCGCCAATGGCTTTATCTGAGTAAGTGCTTCCATTAGTATTCAATAAAAAGCAACGTAGACCTGGACATACTTTTATTGACTTCTTCAGCCTTTGCCGAGACTTTTGCAAGATAGAGGGATGGTGCACGTTGCTTCTTGTACTGTGAAGAATACGAAACATAATTCACAACAGTCTTGAAAGACTGCCCATACTTTGTGCCTACCTCTCAGAGCTGCTCATGATAATGCTCCTGTATGGCTTCAATCTCGTTCACCATACTATCCCGCTTCACCCGCTGTTCATCCTCGCATATCTTCCTCATCTCAGTATCTTGGCCCTTCCGAACCTTTCTTGGTGGTACAGGAATCTTGGCTTTGGTAGGATTACAGCCTGCCCATGTCTTGCGACTATCTTCGGTGTTATCTTCAATGCAGGACAGTTCGACAGATTCCCCTCTTGCTTCTGAGTCAGGAGATTGTAAATGATGCTCCTCGTTGTCCTTTTCCACACCAGTGGCAGCTGTAGTGACTAGTGAATCAACTATAACAGGTCCAGCATTGACAGGAAGGGCACCAGAGACAATGTTGGATGCTGCAGGTATCATTGTCGCTGTCTCAGGGATGTCGCAGCGAGTTGTTAGGCTTGATGGTGTATGAACATCCTGAGAGGTGTGAAGGGATTGTGAGTCGGTGGCTGGATGACTCGATCGTTTGTCTTTACTGCATTGTGACCTAGATTTCTCCTTTGGTGGTACATATGGAATGAATTCTGATGTCGCCTCGTGGGTAAGGTCTGGTGGGCAAATAGAGTTCAAAGACAACGGAGCTGGGGCGTCTGAGCTATCTGTCGTTGATGGTTTGTCTTGAGCCACTGTAGAACTGAGGTTCTGGTTGTACAAGTTGTTGCCAAGTAGAATATCATAGTCACTGGCCGAGTACATGGGGAAGAGCTCGGATTGTGAGGAGTTGGTGTCAACACTGCCTATTGAGAATCCAAGGCTGAGATTAGAGTACTCTGCTGGCTGAACAACACATTGGTCATTTGAAATCAAAGGAAACAAATTAAAGTTTTGAGGCTGAGCGATGTTGTATACCAGGGTAGGATTGGCAAAGTCCAGACCCATAAAGTCATAGTTGTCTGAGTAAAGAAATGCAGTGAGAGAAGAGTCTAGGTCACGTAGTTCTTGGTTTGTCCAGGGTTGAGGTGGTAATTGGAGAGATGACTCAGGAAATTCAGGGTCCATTGAGGTTGAAATCAAACTCTGGTGATCTTGGAGTCGATGGTCCATGAGTTCAACTGAAGAAAAGAGCACATGACCACTGCATAACCTTGGTACATTGTTGAAAGGACAAAGACAACTGAGTAAGCCACAATGGCATAATTTGTAATTAAATGTTATTCTATATGACAGAAACCAGTTAGTTTTGAAACTGCCTGAATACCGAGACTAGGTAAGATTCAATACTCACATATTCATGTACTGCTTCCCTAACTCATGGCAAGATACTAGAGAGAGGAATGAGGCCATCGTGGCAGAACGATGGGAGCACCTAATTATTGATCACCATCAATCATCATGTCCACATGAGTTGAACATCCAGCAGCCATTCCTCGCAATTTTGTCACACTACTCATTAGCATGTAAATAGTCATATTTACTAGTGAATAAGATGTCAAAGTCAATATAATGAGATTCTGTGGTACATTCAACTCAATGTATAAATGGTACCGAAACAGTAATGAATTGTTATCATATCCTGTGATTTCTATGTATTACATTCTGTTGGATAGTCTTCAGGATGATACTTGTGGCCTCTTCTGTGAACACGGTCATCAGGCATTTTTCCTGGATCATCCTCGTATTTATCCATGAATAACCTAGAGGTTTATATGAGTCTCAAATTCCGTATTCATGAATATTTACTCACATCCACCATCAAGAATCAGCTTTCTTCCGAAGTTTTTCTCGGTTCCTGTTGAAGGTTATGGTCAGTTGAGGTTAGAATCTTTCTAGAGTAGCCACGTACGCCTGATGATACTTTGCTTGACTGGCATGCTGTTGTGCCTTGACAGATTCTTGCTCTGTGTGTGTCATTGCCTTGACACGCTCTCTATGTCTTTCGAAATGAATTGCATTAGAAGCATTAGACAAGCATACAAATGTACTGACCGTCTCATTCCTTCATGGGCCTGTTCTCTTCGTAACTGCTTGTTTCTATGTAAGTATAGTAGTGAACACTCAATGGACATTTCTGAGTATCTGGAACACACAAACCTGACTTCATATTCCTTCTGGGACTTCAGCCACTTCTCTTTGTTACACATGATGATCTACCGTAGTTTATATATGACTGGAGGGCGCCAAACATTCTTGTTGCTGGGTTGTAGCCTTATGTGGTGAGTTAACGACAGCCTGTCATACATAGTGAAATAAGTAGAATACCATAGCAAGACTTATTGAAACTCACTGATATAAGTAATAGTAGCTCTCTTGTAGCGATTCAAGGCAAACAAAGGGATGAGGAAGCCACAGTAAACTTGTTTCTGGGTTTCGGTCTTACATGGCGAGTTAACGACTGCCTATTAATACATAGTGAAATAAGTATAATATCATAGTGAAACATGTATTAACTCACTTATATAGTTAATATCAGCTCTCTTGTAGAATTTCAAGGTGAACGGAGGAGTGAGGAAGCCACAGTAAATCAAACAAGTTGATGGGATGATGCTAAGAGAGCTAAATGTAACATTGAAGATAATGTCATAATCGGAAATTTGGTTCAAGTCTTTGTCATGGCCAGATTGTACTCAAAAATAACATGATATTCTCACATTGTAAGATGACAGAATATATATCCATCTCTAATCATTCCCAGTGTAATAATACAGGCATAGATGAATAAATAGATTGAATATTGAGGTCAACAGGAGCTACCCTCGGAATCGGAACAGTCCTCTGAGGGCAAGGAAATCATCACGTGGGCTTCAACTTCGCTCACTTTGCCTTCATCTCAATGTGTCGACTTCGTGTAACAAGTCTTATTCTCTTCGTTATGGGCATTCACTGTGCTTCTGGATCCTTGTCAAAAATTCGGCTTCCAGTTTCAACCAAAGGCAATTGAGTGAAGAGTGTCCTCCACTCCCGCAAAGCAGTCGAAAAATGTTCTCATGCAGCAAGAGTAGCTGAGAGGGAGCATCTCAAAGGTGGGCTTCAAATCGAGCATGTCTCTATTGTAACTTTACTCATTTGTTTGTCTTCAGATTTGATGCCTGAGCAGCTGGCTGAGATCCAAAGTCGGAAGGTGCAGCTAGTGGCTGCCTCAGATCTCCCTGAAGACGATGATGATGATGACAACGACAATGCCCACTTGGGCTCCTGGCAAGATGTCGCAGATGTAGCTAGGATGGATGGAATATTGCATGGGGAAGAAATGATGGAGCTTAGCCATGAAGGCGGAGAGTTTGCACTAGCGAGAGACCTCTGAGAGAAGCTGACCAAAAAATGGAGGAAATGGCAAAGGTGAGTTTAAAATCTGTATGTTCACCTTCTTACCCTCAGGATTTCCATGACAGACGGCGACAGGACGTCTGCACATGTTGAAATCGTACGCAACTGCATGTCGATGCTTTCGAAACCTTGTTGGAGCCAATGACGGACGCGTACATGGAATGGGTCTTGGTGAGAAACGAGGAGAAGGCACCATTGGCAGAGGAAGGAGCTCAGTCCTCTGAAAGTATCTGGGTCATTGATATATTCAGTATGTTTGTCAGGATATCGCCACTCGATAACTGCTAATTGTGTCGTTTTCTAGGACGTTTTTGTATGTACAACAGTAATCTCACCATTGAAAATCTTGTTCGAAATGGCATGATACCCTGTGCACCAAAACGACCAGGGCTGGTGGTAACATTCCGTGTCATGGAAATCTTCCATGCTGCCATCCTTCGCTGTCCCCAGTTATTGGTTCAAGGTTTCGTATGAACGCTCTGTGATCTTCATTGCTACCCAGTCTCTGGCGCCCTATGCGAACAGTTCAGTATTTGCTACGACATTTTCATTGCAATATTGGAAAATGTGGAACAGCGAGTAATGAGGGAGCTTGACCGTTCCAGTCCAGATTGGCGACTGAAGAACTGTTGTGCAGCATGCACATTTGAACTGGAGGGTGAGGAACAACTCGAGTTTAGTATGTTCAGAGCCATGGATGGCAACGACTCACTAAAGCGCGTCCCACAGAGCAAGGTGGTGGATACACTGGAGCGGGATCGGATCAGCATTGAACAAGACGACTTACGTGACAGCGGTGGGGGATATATCTTGCCATGAATGGTGGTTGATCGATGGTCAAAGGAGGCTATAGGCGATGTAGAAGTAGTGGATCTGGAGGGCGCATCACCATGCGAAGAACGGTGGAAAAATATGTCAGACGATCGGATGTCAAAAATGTGGGGAGTCTTCGAAGAGACTGGTTTTTTTCTTTCACTTTGCCATCACGGGTCTGTGCTCCTTGGGGCGGATATGGTGAAAAGTGGAGAACAGTAAGGTCCTTCATAATCGATATTTACATCCTAACTGACTGATTTCAGGGCAAAATACCCACTAGCAGTTGTTGTGAGGCTCTTAGAAGTGTTTGGGGAACATTTGGGGATTGGATACGACATTGGCTGCAAGTTTGGCGGTACAATCAACCGATCTCCACTTGGTCAAGTGGCAAAAACGAAAGGGCTTCGTGTGCTAGTTGGCTTATTTCATGGACATGCACACAACCATTTGTGTCAGCTTCGGAACCTCGGCACCTATCTCAAAGGCTTAGGTCTCGAAGATCTCGAGACTCTGGAGTGCTTCTTTTCAAAGTCGAATGCTCTTGCCAGGGGTATTCATTATGCCAGTCGCTTCCACCATTGACAACATATTACATGTTACTTGAAGCATATTGATCGTTTGGACTCCTTTGAGAATCTCAGTAAGCGTCATACTTTTGTTGATCAATCATTGAATGTAGCTGATATTCAGACAGGTTCATTTTTGTGCAATAACTACAGGCAAGCATTGGACATCATAGACAACTATCCAGCATTACAGAAGTCTATGCTGGAGCTCAGCATAACTGATGAAAAGGAGTTTGAAGTGTGGCTCGAGGAGGAGGAGGCTTACCTGTCAGGTTTACAGCACGAACTGCTGGAGGAGACTGTTGAGATGGAATATTACACGAGGCTTGTTCACTATTATGACATAGAGTAAGCTGCATGCTCTATACACTGTAAGCTCTTTATGACTAACTTCAAATAGATCGAAGGTTACCACCAGTCAAAGGGTGGTGTTTGTTAACACAATACCTGGGACACAGCCACAAGTACGAGACGACACTCGCAAGATGGAGACAGCACGATGACATCTACTTGAAAAGAGATCTCAAGAGTTAGAAAGAGTACAGGACCTTGAGTGCTCGCTAAGCATCTCCCCTGAGGAGTGCTGGACCATTGGCTCGGAAAAATGGAAGGAGAACGAGCAAAGAGTCGCATTGAGGACTTATCGGCAATGCCTGGATTGACTGGAGGGTCTGATAGTAGCACGCATCTTCGAACTAACCAAGATGAATATGTCCCATACTGGTAAGTCATCATTACCAGTGAAAAACCAGTATATTAACCACAATATATAGGGTATAAAATGCGAAAGCACATAGGAAAGGCTCTAAAGGCACGGTCGCAAGCAATACGAACCACTCTTAGCCATTACAATGCAGCAGCATCTGCCCTCTGTCCTCCAAGACCTCCACTTCAGTGGGAACGAGTTGTCAAGTACGCATTTCTTGCTGATTTCGACCTTCTCCGAGATGTCCAGGAAAATATGAGTGAGCGCAAGTGGGCCACTCTGGCAGGACGCCAAGCAATGGACACATATTTCAAGATTTGCCAGGCAAAGGAAGAAATCAAGCGCCTCAACATTGAGATTCAGCGAGTCATTACCTACATGCATGTTGAAGATACCTATCTGCGTCGCCGAGAGGGAGCAATTGTTGAGACAGTGCCTGCCTTGGCACTTCAGATATCCAGATATTGTCAGGACAGGGAGCATTTCTATGCAACACACATGCGACGTTTTTATGCCCTGTCGAGGGATGCTGGTTTCACTGGCAGTGTGGAAGTGGGGTTAGCAGCTGCACGGCTTGCTGGGTTTGGCTTGGAAGATTGTGACGGCAACCATATGAGCGTGGTTCATGAATATGATGTTGCCGGTGGAAATTCTGATGCAGAAAGTGATAATAGTGAGGATGAGGATGGTGAAGACGCAGTACATGAGCAAGTACAAGCCATCATGCAGGTTTCAGAAGATACTACAAGGGAATGAATGTAGACTTTAGTTTGGTAGTTTTAATACCCATTTTTTGTGATTTTTTGCGTAATAAATGTGCCCAACAGATGCGATGCGACGCCCAAATGGTGGGAAAGAGTCGGGATATATGTTTGGACCGACAAAACCGTGGCGCATGGTGGCGGATTCCAAAGCCGATGGATAGGGACCGCTGCCATTGGTAAATGCCATACTAGGGTGTTTTTTTGCTTCAAAGGTCACCTTTTATTGGAGTGATATTGAAGTGTAGGCTACCTGATAGAAATTCACTACAATAATAGCCTGCCCCTGACCATGGTGATGCCTATTATATCAGTTGCCATGTGGGTCGATCAGGTGACTCCTATCTGTTTTACACATATATTTTCTGATTTCCCCTTCTTTGCACCTCAGCTGTTCACTATGACTATGTGACTGACTGAGGTGTGTATATCGTTTACTTTCCATTGTTTACATGTTTCTTATGCTACATCTGTATAGCTGTTCTTCTTCTAACAAAGTATGCATGTCATGGGCATGTGATGTTCACATAATGTCACTCAACACTCCTCTTCAATGGGTAATAACTATCTGAGAGCCCTGCTCCAAGAGGCTCCTTAGAAGCCCCTTGCATTTTGCTTTGACCAGTATGGCGGTCTCAGCTGGAATGGTGAGACACATGATGCCAATGGTCCAATCTTTCAGGTGGTGCCAGTTTTGTTCCATGTTTGCCTTCTCTCAGCCACCACCCACCAGCATCTTGCTCACTCTTTTCTAGCATGACACATTATGTCTTCTGCCTGAACAAGGTAATCTCCATGTTTGTGTAGTGTAAAGCAACTTATAGCTGACATGTATATCTGCATAACAAGGAGACTGCCACTTTCGCCATGACAATTTGCTGTGGCATGACAAGCTGCATCTCTCACTGCAGAATAGGTAAAATGAACAAGGTAAGCTCCAATTTTGTGTAGCATAAGCAAACCATAGCTGACATGTAGCAGCAGTATACTAGGATGTTATTTTGTACATAGGGACTTAGATATTTCTCTGCAATACCACCTATTTTTCATTCCCCATGGCTTCATCAACCGATTTCTCCACTTACCAATCACCCAGTCCTACAGCCAAATTCTCTGATCTCGATCTCAAATTCAAAAGTATTTCTGAACTTGACTGTCCTTTCATTGCCCCCCAAAAATCAATCTCTGGTTTCACCTGGAGTACAGAAATCCCTGTAGCAGCTTCAGCGATGCTTGTTCTTCCAAATGACATTATTCCTGACTTGTCAGACATCACAACAATCATTCAGCAGCTTCCTGCAGTTTATGAGCAAGGATATCATGCCATAGACATTTCTTTTTGCATTGTGGGGACTATGATGACAAGAACATTTCATTTTTTGAAGGTATGCTACCTAATAACAGTCATTGGTCTACCCTCATTGATTCATGTTTCTTAGTTGCATCTCTGCATCTCTATCAACAACCATCAAGAAGCCATCTCTCTCACAAAGTCCATTGTACACTTGATCAATACAGACCAGCTCCTCAAGTCCAGCCATGACTATCACATGTTTATGGAATTAAAGATCTTCTTCTTCATGCAAGGCTTTCACTCTACTCATGTGCAGCTATGGGAGCTTGGGCACCTGCTTGATGAGAAATGGATCAAGGAAGACATATTAAATCTTGTATTTCTGTCTTGCCCTTCCAAGCAAAGATCTGAGCTTCCTTTTTCTTCCCACATCATTTTTCATGGATGGGCACTAGTGTTATGCTCAGAGCCCACCCTTCTATTCACCTGAACTTCTTGCATTCTGCCATCAATCAACTATGATATGTGTCCAAGCCTATGGGTTTATCATCAGGGATCAAGACTATTTTTCCAGATACTTTTGCAGACAACCTGGAATCCTTGAGTATGGCGATAGCCTCCACTGTCTGCCAGCACCTGATGTCAAGGAGGTTTTGAACTGGGTAATTAATGGCATAGAATGATGTGTAAAGATCTTCACACAGAGTGTTCCTGATGGTGGTCATAGAAGCTGTGGTATCTCAGCATACAATTTTGTGGAATCAAGCATCCAAACAGGAGTTCCAAACTGGGATCCATCATTGTCTCACACCTTCTGACATGCAATATTGCAAGATCTATTGATTTATCACAATATATCTCAATGCCAGAACTTTGTAAGTACTGTGCTGTCCTTTCTGAATGAGGTGCTGAATATGAATTATACTAGTTTTTCTTTGATTGTGTTGAGCCATGCAATGAGGACTGTGAGGAGCTTGCTATTGGCACTATTGGAGGATCACCTGGTATCACAGGCTATAATGAATTTAATGTTCATAAATCAATGGTATGTCTCACTTATCCAATCAAATTGTCATGGTATCTAAGCAACACTGAAGGAAATCCATTCCATCTTTGAATTTCTTGACTGCAATGTATCTGGCCTGCATCTTGCATGGCTACTAACTACTATGGATCTTCAACAGGATGATGTTTTGGCTGCTCCACTGCCACCCAACCTTCTGCTTCAACCAAAGCCACTGATCACACCATCTCAAATACCATGTTCACAATCATCTTCTGTTCTTATCATGTCACTAAATATATCAGAGAGAAAGTGGGATCTTGTATGCTCACCCTCTGTGGTTCTCTTATTTTCTCCACCCCATAAGAAGTCCCAGTGTAGTCATTGTGTTATCAAAAAATGATTGCTATCTATTGAGCTGCTTTCTCCATCACTGTTTAAACCCCCTGCTGTCAAACAACGATCTCCTTCAATTGAGCTCATCTCTCCAAAGAGAACTCTTCCTTCTCAGGGCATCATACCAGCCTCAGGAATTCTTTGAAGGGGCATGATGTACAATACTTTAGAGGAAGCCATTACTGCGGTGATGTATCAACAGGGATTACTAGGCCATAAATGGAAGTGCTCTCATACTTGCTGAGATGGTGACCATATGGTTTGATGCAAGACTGTGCTGCAACCAATACAAAAAGCATAAGCCTGTTCATTGTCTTGATATTGATCCTGGTGATCATCACACTGGAAAGTCAGTTAAAACTGGCTGTCAGGTGCACATAAACATTGTTCATGACATCTCTAGAACATCACAGATGAAGGTTCAGTGGCAAATTGAGACTGTTGACCTTGAGCACAACCATGGTCCCCTTGTAACCCCTGGATCAGCACTTCCACTGCTGCCAAAGAAGGAAGACAAGGAGGAGGTTGAAAAGCTTGTTAAAGCTAATCTGACATTAGCTCAGATCCACTCTGTTTTGAATAACCATGTGAATGTGCACCCTCTGGAACACTGCTAAGTCAGCAATATTGTCACTGGTGTGAATTGTCATGCCCACAAAGAAGTTGAGACTCTGAGAGGGGATATTGCAGCAATTCTTCATTCTTTACAGGAGAAGTCATTGAATGAACCTGGCTGGCACTATGCCATTCATGTTGACAAAGATACAAATATTGTCACAGCACTATTTTGGCAGTCTCCAACTCAGGTGGAGCTCTCATGTTCCTACAGTGATATCTTGATCAATGATAACAGTCATAATTGTGTAAATTGTAGCTATCTACTGAACATTGGTGTTGGGTTGGATGGCTTCAACAAATCTTGGATCCTTTTCTATTATGTACAGGAGAAAGAGGATGCTGCAACCTTTACCTGGGTTCTGCGCTCCTTTTTAGCCATTGTTGAATCCCCTCCTGAAGTCTTTATTAGCAATTGTGATGGTGCTTTGATATCTGCAGTTGCTGAGACAGTTCCACTGACATTACATATATATTGTCTTCACTATCTGGAAGGCAACATCACTCAGCATATGTGGCCTATTCTTGGGAGTGACTGGGAGAACTTTCAAATGGACTTCTGGAAGGTGTATAGGGCAGTCTCCCTCTAGGAATTTGA
This sequence comes from Armillaria luteobubalina, assembly GCA_030435615.1. Classification (NCBI taxonomy): domain Eukaryota; kingdom Fungi; phylum Basidiomycota; class Agaricomycetes; order Agaricales; family Physalacriaceae; genus Armillaria; species Armillaria luteobubalina. The sequence goes on from JAUEPU010000089.1 coordinate 52,500, forward strand.
GTGATTATGGAGGATATTCATTGCCAGATATCCCTCAGTCCAGTTGTATATGGAGGATGAGATATACTCCTGTTGAGAGCACTGGGCATCAGCATGGATCAGTACAGTATTCACTGCTGGTGTCCACACAAATGGCCACATTGAGGTGGAAAATAGATGGATAAAACTGCTTGGTGGTCATGGACTTCTCTGAAGCAGTTCTTCAATGCACTGTGTACATACACTGAACATCAATCCAAACAGCATGACCATTGTGTTCATGAGGTATGTTACTCTTTAAACTTTTGATGACAATGTGAATTCAAGGTGTCTCTAGTTATCCTGCCAGTAGAAAGATAAGCTGATTGAAACTGTCTTTCCTGACCCCCTTAGAATGTTGTGTGAGTGTGTAGTGCCCTTTGCACTACAAGCCTGCTTCAAACAGATGGAACTCAGCATGATGTACAAGACTGAAGTTCTTCAAAGATCAGAAGATGTCAAGAAATGGGTATGTGCTCACATTCCTTCTCTACAAGCTTAATTGTGATGCTTTCTGTAATTAGACAGAATATGATATCTATATCGAGAAAGAGGTGGAATATGAATGGCAGAATGGTGAAGAAAAGGTATGGATTTAAATGCCATTGAGATGCTGCTATTAATAACTGGAATGGCAGCACATGATAGCAACATTCAAGAATGACCAGGCTTTAATTTCCACATGTTGGTTGTTGAACCTAATCTTGCAATGTGGATTGACAGTCATTCATCTTCTGTGAATTCAGCATCTGGGTCAGACAGGTGCCACACATTATCTCACTGTTCTTGCTGATGGTAGGCATGTGTGTGACTGTTGTATGGTGCTGAACCTTGGTATACCTTGCTGACATTTCTTCCAAGCATTGGCTGCTCATACACAGGGATTGCATTTCAGCATTGGACTGATTCATTTGAGGTAAGCTCTTTTATTCATCTATAGGCTATCCCATCATTCATCAAGATCAGGTGGTATACAAATCATTCACTTGGTGTGTCTGCAATACCATTTATCACATTAGACCAGATTCAACATGACCCTCTTGCTTCTACATCATCAGTGGCAAGATCAAACCCTTTTCATGCTTTATGTTTAAAGGCCCCATTACCAATCTGATCTAGCAACGATACAGTTCCTGCTTGCACTGTGTACCATGAATCACATGCTGCAAAAAAGCCTCTTTTACAGAGCATTCAAATACAGGAGAAACTTGATGAACTGTTGGAGCAGCTACATGATATCAGGTTTGATGCAATGCCATTAAGTTATTCAAAGTATACTGATTTCCTATCATAGATACAAGAATATTGAATGTTCACATCAAAGTAGACCATGACACAATTCCTATAGTGCTGCCTCTCAGGCAGGAATAGGATAAGGCTGTCAATGTGGTCACTGTCGAATCCAAGGCCATACCCATACACATTGCCCTAGTTTGCAAAATGATATGTAATATTTTATGATTGTATATACTGTATCAATGTCCCCACAATATATGCTGCTTCATGTGGTCACTGGCCACCAGGCCCACACCCTGGGCAAACCCCAGGTAGGAGCAGGGCTCCTGAATAGTTTTATTCTCTTCAATGTGTGAACCCAAAAAAAAGGCAGTGATAAAACAAAAATGATGAAACAGTGAAAAGAAGTGAAGAAAAAAATCAATGAGAACAGCTCCTCCTGTTGAAATGAGCAGTAATGCTTCAGCTGCTCACTCAGATTATGAGTCTGAAGAAAACTCATTCTTTTCCCCCTCTTTCTCCTCTCCTTTTTGTCTGCCATTTAAGCTGTCACCTTTAATACTAGCATGTGTAAATAATGTTTTAGTATGCCTTTTTTGTCTCTTTTTTAATCTTTTATTGTATTTCTGCTGCTTTGAACCATTCAAATGTGACAATATGTGTTGTTCATGCATCAATTTTGGGGTAGATGAACTGTTAACATACTTTAGTTAGACTTTCAATATGGAACCTTTTGATAAATACATGCAAACATTGTTGGCATTTGAATATTTGTGATTTATCTTCAATCGCTGCTGCGGTGCATTGGTATTTTAGAGGGGTCAAATACTTTGAAGGATTTGGTGCTGGATCTAGTGGGTAAATCCCTGGCACCAAAACCAGCACCAAGAACTGATTGGTTTTGAATCGGTATTTAATGTCAGTTTTAGTACTGGATTTGAATCTAAAATAGGAATGTAAAAACACATGGTATTTTGATGATGATTTAGTCATGCAGATTTGTACTACAAAAGCATGTGGATTTGACTCAGGGATTTGGGTCCTAAATCCAGAAGGGTAAATCCTCTCCCAAAAATGAGCATATTTCAAATGTTATTTTTAGAACAAATCCGGATGTAAATACTGAGCCAAAAATGGGAGGTCCCAAATCCTGGAACAAATCCCCTTTGTATTTCCTGTTTTTGGTTCAGTATTTACATCCAAATTTGTTCTAAAAATAACATGTGAAATATGCTCATTTTTGAGAGGGGATTTACCCTTCTGGATTTAGGACCCAAATCCCTGAGTCAAATCCACATGCTTTTGTAGTACAAATCTGCATGACTAAATCATCATCAAAATACCATGTGTTTTTACATTCCTATTTTAGATTCAAATCCAGTACTAAAACTGACATTAAATACCGATTCAAAACCAATCAGTTCTTGGTGCTGGTTTTGGTGCCAGGGATTTACCCACTAGATCCAGCACCAAATCCTTCAAAGTATTTGACCCCCCTAAATTACCAATGCACCACAGCAGTAAATGTGAGGGTAATGGTTTATTTGGTTTCTGGGATTGTGACCATGTACTGCTCACCTGCTTACTTAACAATGCAATCAGAATGAGTGAGAGATATGGTAGCAGTGAAGAGAAAGTAGAGACAGTAAATATATATATATTGTAATGAATATGAGTAATCAATTATCAAATAGGTCAAGTACACATGATGCATTTCCATCTCCACATGTGACTTACCACTGGACTGGTGGCATGTTTGATCACATTTTAATTTGAGCAAGGCCACAGAAAGAAACAACTAAGTCTTTTACTTCAACTTACTGCTGGTGAGTGTTTCCTTGAATATCACTTTATTTCACTGATATTTCTTATTTTCTGACATGCCACTTGCTTTCTATTATCACTGCAATGGTCTTCAAACTCAAAACCCTTTTTTCGATAATCAAAATCAAATCAATATGTGTTCAGTGTATTTAGTCAATGAGTATCCTGCAAAAATACTGTTGGAGGTGGAGAGGAGGTATGAGAATATGTTTGCACAGCTGGGGATTGAGAAGCTGTTGATGTTGTAGGTCCTTTATCACTCTTCCATCATATATACTTATTATTTTGTAGCTCCAGTTGGCACTGTTAGGATTGTGCCAATAAGAAGAGATGAAGCAGAATGCATGCTGTGGAGTCTGTGGAATGCACATGGGCTTGGCAAAGCTATTAGTAACGTCACCCTTGGGTCGAAGCTCTAAGATGAATATGGACAGAGTCCACAGAGTAAGACAAGTAAGGATTAAGATGAAGTCACATGGAGTCAGAATCCGTGGACTTGTAGAAGAGTTTGAGATTAGGCTTGAAGGCCAAGTGAGTGTGAGAGTATTGGGATAAACCAAGTTGATATTTGAACTGAGGTATGTACTGTTAGTTCTACAGTTTATATACAGTGCCAACTGGCACTTCTCCAACACATCTTGTTTAGGGTAAAATAAATTCTTACAAATGCTAGCAAAAAAAATTTGGGAAGAAACCCATCAAAATAATGTGATTTACATCGAGAAAGTTTTTGTTTCCACATTAAGAAATTATTTCCCACAGTGTTTCACTTTTTTCGACCCTCCTGAACAAATTTTAACAGCAGCAGAGGCAAGTCTATTCAGTGTCAAAGTCATATCCTCCTTCTACAATCAATGCCCAAGAAGATTGAAAGCTGGGGCAGCAGCTACCAACCAAGAAAACATCAAACATGGAATTTTTGACCCCAAAGAATCTTCTGCCATCACTGCTGATCCGACCTACATTCACACCAATTTCATGCAGGAGGACAACACACCGATTGGTAGATCATACTCATACAAACCTACCAACACCTTTGATTTTATGTTCTGGCTTGCCCAAAATTGTGTCATTGCAACTGATTCCCAGCCATCAAACATGACAAATTTCTGACAGTCAACAGATGGGACTTTTCTTCAAGTCAAAACATTAGTACCAGAATGCTTGGACAAGATTTCAGCACTTCACATCCAGAAGTACTTCCAACATTGTTATCGCTTCATGGATGCATATGAGCCACACTTGTACTTTTGATTTATTTGACTACAGCTGGATGACTGCTCGTTTTAGACTTAATCTTAATGTATGGCAAGCAGAATATGCTGTCAAGAAGTACAAAAGCCATCCTAGAATACCACAACAGGCCCTCATTGATGCTAAACTGGTAGACAGAAGCCACATAGGGGCTACCAAAAATGGAAATATCTTCTGTATTAAGTAATGGCATCATTATGTTTCACTTTTTCAGAGATCAAAATTTTTAACTTACTCCCAGAGCTTAGTAGAGCACGATTGGGGTTCTTGCCTACCATATAAACATAGAATAGGTGTTTTTAAATACTCAGAATCAATTGTGGAAAAGTAGATGCAGTTGCAAAATTTGCACCCTTTTAGGGTAAGTCATGTGATGAGAGGTGCCAGTTGGCACTGTACTAGAGTGGAGTCCAATGGACAGAGGCTAGAGTAATATAAGTCTGGAATATTCTGTATCTAGAGGAGTTGAGTATTCCATGGACTCCGATATAACACCTACTTGCTACTATTGACAGATTCTAGGTGTGATAAATGAATATGTGAAATAAGTATGTGAAATAGAGATATGAAATATGGGATAGAAACCGGGAAACGGAATCCAATGGGTTCCGATAAGTAAGTTGGAGCCAGTGGGGTTGGTTGAAGGTTGATGTCCATGGAGTCCGTGGCATGCTCATTACATGTTTCCTTATGGGCAGCAGCATTGGAATATTTGGTTGGTGCAAGCAGGTGCACAGGGAAGACTTTGAGCCAAGTACTTTTTCAATGCTGGGGATCATGTCGACATGCATCTTTTTTATTGCTTGGTTGTTTTTTTAATAGTTTAAACATAACTGATGATTGGATCAGGTGAATTAGTTGGAAAACCTGATGTATAAACTCATGTACAATACATTTAGGCAGGAGGTTCTTGCAATCAAAGATCTTTTGTTGTTTTAGATGCAGGCAAGTGTTCCATATCATAAGCTTTTTTCATTGGATATATTCTGCTCTTGATTGAGGAGATGCATGATACAGATCCTTGAACTCAGAATTGATGTGTCCTGCACTATCACCTCAAATCCTGATGAGTATATCTGGGAGGATTACTAATGAAGGTTACAACAAGTTCCCACATGGAGATAATGTTGTGAATTATTGGTACAAAAGCTTTTTGATACTCAATATCTTCCTATCTGATGGTATTGAATGGTGGCTCATTGAAATATGGGCCTGTCTTCATACAAGGCTAACATCCAGGGACTATGCAACCTGATTGACTTTGCCCTTACCTCTCAAGCACAACTTGTGTATGCAAGTTCTATTGGGGTCTTCCAAAGTATGTCTACAATATTACCAATCTGAGCAGTGGGAAGTAACAGTGTTTTCAAGGTGCTGCAGACAATCATCCTCAAGCTGAAACCCACATTAATGCAGAAGTTGCATAAGGAAATGGATATGGTGATGAACCTAAACTTCCATGGCAATGGCACACCAAAAACTCAAAGAGTATTGGTTAATGATGGTGTAGACCAGAGATAAAGGTACTGCATTGTGCAAGTTGCTTGGGGCACCTCCATGTGACCTAATCACTTTCTCTACATGTGAGTTTATACTGCAACTTTTCAGTCAAGCAAGTAGCACTCAAGTGATCAAGTACTAAAAGGTTTTGGCTGTAGGCTGGTGATAATCTCAATAACAAGATAGAACAGAAGAGGGTATGATGTGAATACCACAAATCTGGTGTAAAAGCAGGAGAAATGACTAGACAAGGTCTCTAGATGAAGGTTCTATGAAAATAATGGTGATAATGAAGTTATGCATGTGGAAGATGGTTTATAACCAGTGTAGTGTCAAAATACTGAAGGGGGTGATCCTAATAATGCCAGTTAATGGTGGCAAGAGTGTGAAAATGAGTCTATGTCTGGTGGGGCATGATGATAACAAGTGCTATAGTAGAGTAGCGGTTAGATAGATCTGTTACTTCTGTTTTTAACTACAATTTTTATACTACCAGAAATATTTATTAATAGAGAGACTTAGTAAAGCTGTAAGGCTGCAGCTTGGTAACAATTCAAGTGTCCATATGCATCTCCATAGTCACTTGTAACAGCTAATCCTTTGCATTACTGAAGACAGATAAATTCACTATATCATGAGTTGTCACAGCAGGGTCCTTGGGGTGCTATTTGAACTGCAGACTGTGAGGGTATGGTGGAATTACTGAGATGAACAAAAGGAATAATGCCTTCTAGTGTGCTTGGCATGGAGATATTATCAACACCAGTCATTTGGATGACAAGAACTTGATGATTATCGCAGGAGAGCAATTGTTGGTGGGTATGACCTCATATAATGAAAGAATCAACACTGATCTGCTATGCCATGATGTGGTCCTGATGCATCAGTGATGTGTAGTTTGCTTATCACTGGTGGTTGCCTGATTGATCAATATCGTGCCTATTCATGATGGCATATGAGTTGAGTCACAAAACAAGCTGGGATGGATATTCTTCATTATATCTGGCTGTTGAAGTGTCAAAAAGGGCCTATAATAGTGTGTGCACACTGGAGTTATCGTTATAACCAGTGCCAAGTTGTTGTCTTTTAGAAACAGCAAAAATTGCGAATTCTGAGTGTACAGAGCCTAGAGGCTCCTTGATGGGCCAAATGCACAACAGTTGTCTGCACAGTCATTACAAGAGCCCAAAAGGCAGTCACACAAGTACTGTATCACCACTACCAAGGTGATGGGACAGTGCTATACCAGGTCGAACAAGTAGATGGACAGAAATTCTGGGTTAAAAATCCTGACAAAGAAAAATGGAAGTATCTTCTGGAACCATACTGGGAAAAGGACCACCTTACAAACCTAGAGGAACCACCTGACCCATATGTTACATAATGGCAGTCAGGATGACTGCCTTAACAAGAGGGTAATGTTATGATTTATTCACTTTTTCCTGGTTTTATTGCATTCTTTGCACCTTATGCAATCCTGCTTACCCATTTGTCCCAAACTCTGCTTATTAATGAACTTCTATTGTCTTTCAGAACCACCATTTAGTATTATCATTCTCATATATAAGTAGTAGCTCTTACTGTAGTATCCCCAGCTTCAAGCTAAAGTTTATTTATACCAAACTTCCCTTGCAGTCTTGCATTTGCCAAGAGCCTAACCAAAGGGATTCAGTACCATGTCTAAACCTCACAGTAACTTGCAGGGTGATTGTCTGAACACAAGACAGCCCTGAGTTTATACTTGTTTAGACCAGTTGGAACCTGGGTCTAACACCTGGCCTTTCAGTTTCCATGTTTCTACTAGCTCATATACATACCATCACTCTTCCCATCACTACCATTACCATATGTCACACTATATATATTCCCTTTTTAGCATCTTCCCTCCTCAGTTGCTCTCACTCATTAACACTCTGAGGAGGTATGTATTTCTGTCACTTCTACATACCTTACAACAGACACTAACTAGTCCCTGCAGTCCTTACAAGTGTCATTGTCCCTTAGGTTCCCTGCCTATAGGAATGGGCTATGACTCCTGGGCATGCAAAAAAACTTGTCGACACTGTAAGTTTCCGGTCATTCCATTGTTCTCTTACAGCATTTTTCTTACTATTGGATTTTAACAGTATGGTAAATTGATTCATATTCCCTACCATGAGATCACTCCCAACCCCCAAGAGTCTGATGATGACCCAGAGGAATCATCTGATCTAATGCCACTGCTGAAGTGACAAAAGACATCCAAGACATCACAAGAACCCAAAGCTGCAGCCACCACTATTTCTATACCTAAAATGCTCACAGGTGGTAAAAGAAGGTCACAGGGCCACATTCAGGTTGGTGCTCACATCTTTGATTTTCTCTGTGTGTACTGATTCCAAAATGTTTCTTTCTTGTAGCCTGAGGATTCAGTGGATGATTTAGTGGGTTGAACCTTGCCTCCCCCTGTGGTTTCATCTGAAGATATTATTACTGAAACCATTGATGACTGCAAAATCACCCCCATGATGACAGAAACCCTACTTCAACATATTTCAACCAACCTCACTCTCATGGGAGTACTTCAGGTTCCTCCTCTGGTGGTGAGTACTGCAGGTTCTCACAGTTCAGTACTAAGTACTCAAAGACATTCTCTAGCACTGCTTGGGTTGCATCATCTGCACCTCTAAGCAGATAAGCTGCAAACATGACAACAAGTTCCATACTTACCTGAGCTGCACAAAGTCTGGGTTCTGCTCTTGCTTGTTCAACACAGATGCACTTTGTGACATCAAGGACTGTGTCTTCAAAGAGATCTATAGTTGCATGCCATGTGAGTGTTTCCTATATTTTCCTTTCATTGGATCCTCACATACTTTATTCAGTTATACAGCTACATGAGCAGAGCTTTAAGGCTGCCAACAATCTCATTACCAGTCTGACCCTCATGCTACAACAGGCTCACAAGTTGCACTCTGCTGCATTTGCCAATATCATAAATGTGTTGGCCCATATCGAGGAGAACCACAACACTAAAGCTGCTATGGAAGTTGGCAGGAAGTTTTCCAATTGTATGCTGACTCTATAGAAATGGGACTCCTGGCCAGCAACAATTATGAGCAGGAGATTGAAAATGCCATCCAATCCAAAGCTGAGTCATCAAAGGTGTTTACCATGGCCCCAAGTCTCTCACCAGTGGACTTAGTTGAAGAACCTGCTCCATTGTCTCCTGCAGTAGACAATAAGTCACTCTTCTTCAATTTGCTGAAGACTGGGAATGTGTTCAAGCTGGTGCTTGATAGTGATGATGCTATTGTGGTGTTGGATTCCCTCAACAAGTTAGAGAATATTCTTCACTCAGGGCCCTTCACTTCCTCAGTAAGTTTGATTCCCATTCACTTGTACTGAGCATGGTGTCACTGATACTCTAATTTACTCAATCATCCATGCTCAGGAAGTGCCACCACTCATAGGCTGGCTCATCGATCCAGGACCTGACAAACTTAAAGGAACCATATATTCAAACAGCAAGAAGGGATGTGATCCCCCCTGTTTCAAGCTTCTTTCTTTTGTCCTTCCTGGCAGTGGTTGTGGCTTTTAATGGGATTTTGTTTGAGCTTTTTGTAAAATTTTATATATGTATCATCCTGGTCCTATTTGTTCCATAGATATGACTTAGTTACACAGCAGTGACAGTCTTCCATCTTTTCTTTGATCATCTTGTAAATCCAATGGTTTGCTCAGCAAGTGCTTGGCACAGCTGAGTGTTCATGCAGTGTGAGGGGTACTGAAAGTAGTGAATTGGCTGGTTCCTAATACAATGGCATGTATGAGTTTATACACCCAAGAGTTCAAGGAATTGTTATTCTCCTAAGTAATAGTATATTCTAGTACCTGTAAGAAAGTTCACCCTTGGGTGTCCATTTTTTCTTACAGAATTCCCTATAATTATAGGAAATCAAATTGGCATACTTGCTACATATCCACTAGGACCAGGTATTATACACAGGATGATACCTTCATGTGGACTCTTTTTTTGGCCTCATCCCTCCCCTCTCATGTGCAGAACTAATGTTTGCTGCTCTTGCACTCTTTCCATTGGTGAGCACAATGAGTGCCATGCCTCCTGATGCCTTCCTAGTTCAGCTATGAAGTGTTGAGATCTGGCCACCCAATCAAGATCTAATCCATCACTGAGATCCCAAGACTGCTGCATCCACTCATCAGGTACAAGAATCTGTTCACTGAGCGACTATTCATGGTCCCCTTCCCAGTAAACTATTGAAACATGTCTTTGCCCTCAGCAATCATAACTCCTGGTCTAGTATATCAAAATATGTCTTGCAATGTCCTTGAGTCCATAGTTTCTCCTCAGGAGATATTTTTAATGAAAGATTAACTAGGACATGTGTAGATCTTATAAGCCATGATATGGTGTACTTGTGGCCTTGATATATCTATTGTATTTTACCTACATTGCAATTTGTACATTGTTTGATGGGGTTTTAAAAAACCTGGAATTCTCAGTGTAAGATATGCATCCAGCAGGATGTAGGATACATATCCTTAGTAGGGTATATGATATGTATCCTTATAAGCTGATTCAAATGCTGATCAATCCACCAATACAGTGCTGCAGTTACTTACTGTTGTGCCAGTGGCAACTGCAGCAAGCCCAATCTACTTTGATTGGTGTTGCATGTGTTCAAGGCTCCAACTCAACTTTGTCATCTTGCAAACTGGTGAGCCTTTTTCTGCTTTAATTTCATTGACTCATCTCTTCAGATGTCAATCTGATACTATTTTTTGCACTCTAGTCTTCAAAAAAGAAACCTTTTTTTTTTTGGCAATCCACAACAAACATACACTCACTTGGCTTCCAAAGCTGATCCCTTCCTGGTGAATGTACTTTTAGAGGCAGAGAGAAGATACAGGGTGATACTGGTGCATAATGGTGTCAAAAAGTTCTCTATCTTGTAAGTTGTCCCTTCTTTTTATTTTATTATTATTATTATTATTATTTGAGTACTTATTTTTGTAGTTTTTGTAGTTGTAGATGGCACCAGTCATGGATGAATCCCCAATATCACTACACCCTTCAGGGATATAATGCAGTGGGATGGATGTCCTTCATAGTGGAGATGGATGTGGGTAACTGGGGGAGGGAGTTTTCCTATGGGCAGCCTGAATGGAATGATTGGTTAGCATGCACCAGAGGAAATCCAGCTATGCTTTGAGCAAAGCATTTTTTTGACCCTGTGGATCATGTTGAGGTAAGTCTGTTTTAAATTTTCATCTGTATACAATTGATGACCTGTTTAGGTGATTTAAATGGAAGTTTGACTGTACATATTTATGTTACCATACCTCTAGACTGGAATATCTTAGGAAAGGTTGGCTACTAGTGCAGTTATTGTAAGTTTATTGGCCCAAATCATTCAAGAGCAGCTTGATGACACTGAAAAAACCATCTCAGGCTATTGAGGCCATTCACACCATCTTGCCCAGTACTCAGACCTGCCCTGAATCACCCTGCAGTGAAGATGGCCTAATTTTTGTCAGTGCTTGGCTTTATTGGTAACATCTATTTTGAATGCAATGCTGTTCTGACTTTTCTTCTCTATAAAGGTCAGGCTTATTCTTTTTAATTATAATCCCATAAGCCCAAGCATGCTCTGGTATATATGAGGCTGGATCCATTATCATTAGTAAAAATGTCCCAAGGCAGCATCCATATTAGACTGGGAATCTCATTAGGGGGGACCAAGGGAGTATGTTTGGGAGTGCTTATACTTGTCAGGATTTGTAGGAAGGAATAGCATCATCCACATTAATCCCTTGTACACTTGTTTGAGAGTGTAGTCTAGCTTTGTTGACCAGAGCCCTGTATGGCTGTCATATCATCATGAGATCTCTGCTTAATACATTGTGTCCAGAGACCAAAAAAATGCTCCCTGTGTGAAGCTGGCTTCTGGGGTGTATACAGCATGTACAGCCCCAGGTGGTTGAAAGCTGTAGATGCTGCATCAACACACAAATTTGAAAATAGCAAGAGAAACCAGTAGAACTTACTAGATATCTCCTAGCAGCAGAATCAGGGTGAAACTGACACCTAATTGTTTGTCAGTTTCTGTGGGAGGAGTGGGTTAGAAGGCCTGGTCAGAATAAGTGTCAACCTGTTGGTGTTCAAGAGGTCTCTTTGGAAACATCACTGCCCATAGTTTGCTTCCATGTTCCCCAATAATGAGAGTCATCTTGCCATCTGTGTCATAGTGCTCATCAGTGTACATTGTTGGGTGATGAAGGAGACTCCAGTTCATGTCACTCCACTGCTCTCATGATAGTCCATGAGGCCAGTCATATTGTGATGAGGTGTTGTTCCATGCATCATATCCATCATCTATGAGACTGGACCCATCTTAGCACAAAGTCATGGATTAGATGTTCTAACTCACCTAAAAGGTGGAAGTACTCCTTGATGTGTCATGGAGACATCAAGAATCTTTTCACTTTGTCTGGGGTCAGCAAGGCCATCTATAAATTCCAAGTGTAGCATTTTCTTGAAAGGGAAGATGGGAGTTTTTATTTGGCAGACAGTGTCTGAATCTTGGATCAGTGACTGTAAAAGATGCATCCAAGGTGAGGGTATTGCATACCATGGACTTCAACCACTCTAGCAGGCTGTACATTCCAGTGTGTAGCCATATATTCTGCTGTCAATTGCTTGACTACCTCTGGCATACAAAATCCTTCTAATTTGATGCTCTGATGGTGAACCAAATGGTCCATAATGATGTTGTTGAGCTCAACATCCAGTGGGAAAGGTGCATGCATGAAGATGATGTACTTGTTGGTATCCTCAAGGATGAGTGATTCCTGTGTATGCCTGCAGACCATGTTGGCTTGCTACTTGTGCACATGAGTTCCTGTATGGCTAGAAAGACAACAGAAACTCACCTTCTGAAGTAGATTAGCACTCTCTTGAGGCAAATGAGGAAGTACAACTTATGCAGGGGCTGGCAAACACTCAGGTTGTATAACACAATCCCAGGTAATGGTGGGAGCTTCAGGGTGAACACCCAGTGTGCCAAACCCAAAATCAGTTATATGACAAGACTGGGACTGAATGGGGCATTGGCATTGGTTTGAGTACCAGAATCACAGAGAATGCAGGGGGAAGTGGAAGGAAGTTTGGGAGCCAACAATTCCAGGTCAATGAGGGGAGAAGAGGGAACTGGTATCAGACCCACTTGGATGCAGCAGGAGGGAGTGGGATGAGGTTGGGGACCCAACAATACCAGGTCAATGAGGGGAGAAGGGAGGACTGGTACAGGGACATGATTGAGAATGATCCTTTCTAGAAGGGCCAGGAGTTGGTGTCTGTAATCTATGAAAATGTGAGAATAATGAGAGAAATACATAAGAAGAACATGCACTTTAGAGCCACTCTTTGTTGTTGCTTCTGCTCTGTGTTCTGCAGGTGTTTTGCAAAATGCTCCTCACTTTCACCCTCATGTTTTTGACTAGCCTCAATCTCCCTCTTAGTCTTCTTCCTGGGCACCACAACTGAAGGGTACTTGGCTTTGATTTCTTCCTTGGTTGCACTAAAGTAAAAATCAGAAAAGCAGGCAATAAATGAATAGCCATAATATATACTCTGGATGCCCTTGCTTGCATGCATTGGCCTGTACTTGGCAAGACTTGCACAATCTGTCTTGCTTCATTGTTATCACTAGTGTATTCCTTCTCTTGTTGAGGCAGTTGTGCTTTGTCATTGTGTTGCATCTGGTTGGTGGGTGGGGGTGACTTTGGCAACATTTGTGATAAGGAACACTGTGGACACATGTTGAGGGCTATAGCTTAGAAGGGAATGTGTCAATCCTACCAACAATGACAGTTCTGTTAGGTACTGACAGCCTATACTACAGGCTATTCTGTTTGATAATGAGTGAAGTTTATCTGATTAATCAGTAAATTACACTGAGTACACTGAAATAATCTAATAATGGTTCAAAGTCAAGAGGGAAAAGTTTATGTAATGGATTGTCACATGGCAATCTTTTCCAAGATGAAAGTCTGCCAGGCACAAGGCACAACATGCAATATATCATGGACTCAAAATCTCCACAGTAGCTCATGCAAACAGTATCGGTGGTGGTGGGTTGAAATGTATTAGGAACAATACATCAGCATGTGAAGAATTGGATCTTGCTGTGGTCCTCCTTATGCATCCTACTTCCAGACACTATGACTTATTCCTAGTAATTTCTGGGAAACATTGTGGCAAATGGGTGAGAGGCATCCAATTCAAGAAAGGGATGTCTCAAGATCACCCAGACCTGGAATGGATGGTTGTGGTCATTATACCTAGAGCACCATACCTATAGGACAATCTTACAGATGAAAGGCTGGTGCTACACAACTCCTGTATGACTCTTACTGACAAATCAGTGCAGAAACAGAAGTTAAACAATAGTTTGAAAAGGCTGCTATGGAAACCTGCTTGGAAGTGTTAGTTTGGACTATGAATTATGTCAAACTTCTTATGGGTTGTATTATAAATTCACTGTACATTGATGATACCATATCTTTAGATACCTTAGACAATACAAATAAGACACCTTAAACAATACAAACTGTCTACATCTGAATATTGATTATGACACAAATTTAATAATGCAAATTGTTGTGACAAGAAACTTAAACAAATCTCTGGGTGCAGATGGACATAAGCAATGTTGATGGACAAAACTGATATTCTTGGGCCCTTGTACAGAAATGAAACTCTGGGTGCAGACAGACATAAAGTCCTAAGTTAAGTGTTCAAACTTCAACTCACTGATCAGGCCCTCTGACTGAGTAAGGACATATGTTGGCTCATGCTCTGAAGTAACAGGTACCCAATATCCATAACAGATTTTTGTGTGACATCAAAAAAAGATTGATTGTGTCTTGATAATCCAATTGGATTAAAATTTGCCTGGCAAAATCCTAGGTCAACAGGGTCAGGAATATCAAGTCCCATAGCAGTAACATGGACAAATTATAAGTCCCACACATGTAAAAAGCTTGCATCAGAATCTGTGAGGCAGATGCATACAGTTAGAAATGATGACATATTGCTGCTTTTCTGTGAAATCTTTGCAGTATTTTCTGGCTATCAGGTGTTCCCCCATTCTCACAGGATGTTCTGACTGTCAGGGTTTTGTATTCTAGCTATAGTTCAATGAATAACATTGATAGAAGGTTCTCCACTAATGTTCCAAACTGACAGCCTACTGGTACTTATTTTTCAGTTATTCTTTGGGAGTTTCCATGCCCTTTCAGCTTTGGATCACCAATATTGATGCCAGTTGCCTTGTGCATTTGAGTCCCTCTCCTTTTCTATAGTCATCCAAGACACAGATTGATTCATCATACCTATCTTCCATTCTTTATATGTGCTTTGTCAAATATTATAGACACTAAGTCAGGAGCCAATGAATGCATGGGAGTTTATATATTGATTAGAGACGGTAGGAATAGACAATTAATCTGTCAGGTTTAATGCTGCCAATGTGTCAACATAACTGTTGAATTAGCCATCATATGTGACTACTGCTTAGTTCAACATTGGCAACACATGGAAGGTACATGTTATCCATGGCTGTTATACACTGTTGCATCCACTTTATGGGCCATTGATGTCAGTTCCACTACTACCTGTATTCTGTGAATACTCAGCCCAAATTACATTGGTGAAGCCATTGCCATTGACCTAGCTACAACAACCTTGGTGCAAAATTTGAATCAACTTGAATGATGGCCAACTGGGATGTTTGTCTTCTTTGACAAAGAGGAAGAAAGTGCCTTTATATACATGGATACATGTGGTGAAGAACAGTATTTGCAGAAACAGAAAACATAAACAAACCCAAAAAGAGTACAACAAAAATAAAATAAAATCAATAAATTCCAAATCTATCTGTCCATCCAGCTGGGTCTTCACTGACTTTAGAGGATGATATAATTGATCCTCATTCTAGTTCTTGCTAACCCTCTTTTTGCCACAAAATTCATCTGTATGTTGGTTGCTTCCACTGCCAACATAGTGGATTATTGTGAAAGTCCAACAATAGTCAGTACACTCTTCATGAAGTCTCTGACAATGGATGTTCATGCTTGATGATCTTTTCTTCTTTTTTCTTTTTTGTTTCTTTCCTTTTTCTTCTTCTTTTGTTCTATTTGTTTACAGTGTTTTTCATCCTTCACAGATGTTCCATAGACATTGTCAATGTTTGGCATATCAAGTCAAATCAGCCAATGAGAGGAGTCCTCAGTAGCTGGCAGTCAAATTGTTAAGTGGTGTGGATGTGCAAACTGACCACTGAGTATGTCTGCTCTTGTGCCATGATGTGCTAATCAACATCAACAATTAGATGCTGGTGTACCTGCATTGGAAGTAAACATGAAGTTGCTTCAGAGGAGCCTGTGAGGTGCATCAGGGCTTGGTGAATACTCCTTCTTATTTATCTCACAACACCTAGTCATCTTTGCTTTGGTACAGTTTGAACAGGCTTCCCTTTACACTGGCATGAGCTTTATTTTATGTCCATCAGTCATCAAATGAGGTATCCATCCTTTGAGCCTTATCCTCTCTCTTCCAGAAGAAGGACTCATAAAGGTGCCCTGTTTGGGACAATGTTTCAGAGCAGATGCCATGCCATTGACCAGTCCTCATTGTTTGGCTCAAGTGAATCCTTTGGATCCTTAGATCATGCTTTGCTCTCAGCTGTCTACTGTGACAATGGCCAACAGCAGAGCATGCCTCCTGCTGGCAACAAATGACATGGTGCATCATTGAGCTTGTATTCTAAGCCTTCTGACAGCTCTCTGCATCCTCCCTCTTACCCTGGGTTGCAGGCCTCAGACATGGATAACATGTGATGACATCATCTTTACTATCATCCTAAGCCACTGCAGCATTATGTGCACATTGGTGATGAGCCATTACTATAGATGTTTCATTATAGTTCAACTTCTTCTCTCACTGCCATACCCCCAGCTATTGCTTTGGATGAAGATACAGTCATACACTGATCACTTAGACCCCAAAATATTAATTGATGGGAATATCTTTTTCATGAAATGGCTGGAACTTTTTTACTCAATGAATACTAGTACAATCTATTGAGTCTGAAAAAAATTGCCAAAGCTATACATAGAGAAATGATTACTACAGAGTTTTGAAACAGGGCATCGTGTACTTAGATCTATCTGTTGTAGTAGGTGATACACAAATTGTATTTATTTCTGTTCAATCAAATACATGTAGTGACATCTAGCCAAAGTTGGGGAAGGGAGAAGACCCCAAGGGGTGAGATCCCAGGATGAGATAAGGAACCTGAGATATCCCATGAGGACTAGTGTAGGTGCATCAAAGGATGACAAGACTCACCCAACTACAGCTATGGCTTAGCCTACACAACGACCTTTATACCACTATTCTTACTCTCCTTTTCTCTTTGGCTCCATCTAGCAGTTCAACATGAAGAACTCCCAATATCTCCAAACTTTGCCAGTATTTCTTGAATGCATCTGAAGACCATTGTCCCAGTGCTTTGATGATGTCTGGATTGACTCTTTTGATCAGAAAGAATGTTGTTCCTCCAATGTGATATGAATGCCCTGTAAACCTCTGGATACCTGCTGTTGTCCATATTTCATTGCAATGCTTCAGGAATGCTTTTGCAGTCATGGCTACTCTTCTTCCATCTGCTGTTTTGTATGATGCTAGTGGAGAATCTTCCATTAACTTGTTCTGGTAGATGTGGTGTAGCATAGCATTTATAGGGTTTGCATTGCTGTTCTGCTTGCAGATGATAACATCTTCTCCTCTGTTTTTCTTGGTCTTCATCCATGGGAGATGAAGCATGCAAGAGCCATGCACTGAGTGTGGTCTGGCTAGATTTTTCAGAATGGGGTTGTATTTTGGGTTGAATTTTCATATGTCTTGTGATGAAGAGAATAGTTCACCTAGTCTTATCTGTCCAAAGAATGCTGTTGTTGCTAGAGCTAGTACTGCTGAATCTGTGTTATCATGTAGGTCTAGTTTGTCATGTAGCATTGAAATCATGTTGATGGTCACTAGTGGGCATGGGGGTTTCTTGCTTGATTCTGGTGTAGCTTTCTCGACACCTTTGAGAGTGTACTTTAGGAGGATGCCATCATTGTATGGGAGGTTGTGGAAGATGTGGAGAGCTCATATGCCATATAACTTGTTCTTTACTGCATCCAATGTCATCGTTCTTTGGAAGGATGCTGTGAAGCTGATGTTCATCAGAATTTGCTATTTATTAAGGGTTTGTCACACACCAACTGAGCAATGTTTCTGAAGCTGGGAACATTTCTTCCTTTGGTATCCTTTCTTTCCTGAAAAATTCTATGAACTGTCAGATTCCACTGGCATGCCCTTTCATGGTCCCTGGTGCCCAAGCTCTTCCTAGGAGTGCTTGTATATCTGCCCTCAGTCTTTCACCTCTTCTGTACATTGTTTTTGGTAATGTATGTGTCATTCTTTCATTCCTTGTGATTGTAGTGTGCTGTAGGTTATTTTCTGGCTTGACACCGATGATGCCAGAGGAATGGTTGGTATGGTGCTATGGATGTGAGAGACAACAATTTGTGTGGCTCACCTGTTTCCACTTGAATACCTACACCCTACATATACTACAGAACAACTGTGCATGATGATCCCGATAATGGGGCACCAAAAAAAGCTGGATTCAAAAGCCCAGGATTGGATTACCTATTTTTTCACACAGAATTTTCAGGTAAAATTCTACAGACAGTGAGGTTTGAACCCTTTCATTTGCAAAGTAGATAGTACACACAATAACCACTGCACCATACTGCTACATCAATATGTAAAATTAATGAAAATACATAGTATAAATATATTGAATTTTAGAGGAAAAAAAAATCCTGTCATTGTACAGGGCATTGGGGAGCATGCATGTACCTGGTACAGCTGGCAATGGTGCACTTCAGGGTGGAGAGAGGTCCTCCATTGACTGAGACAGTCGTTCAAGGGTATGGGAACCATACCCCGCTTGTGGGCAGCAACAATGGCAGGGGGGGCAGGGTTTGATGACGGTACGATGGCCTAGGGGTGGAAAATAGGCAGACAGGTTGCACCACTGCATTCCCTGTTGTCAAAAACAGGGGTGGTGAGGTTTCTGGGAACATGGGAGCCATGTATCACTGGTGACATAGCACACAGGGCAGGCATCAGGATGGTGGGTGGGTGGTGGGTGACAGTGGTGTCATGGGGCAAAACAAAATCCACAGCTGTCATCTCTCACTCAAAGAGTGGGAGATGCACAGATGTGGGGGTATAGGGGGCCTGGGTGGGGTGGGGGAGGGCAATGTTGAACAAGAAGAGGGGTGCCGGTGGCAGGCTAGGTAGGGGAACGATACAGGTGTCATTGGGCACACCATGTCCATCATTGCATTATACAATGATTTCCCTAGTCATTGTATGGTCCGTGGTGCCATAGGAGGCACTGCAGGTCAAAATGGGCAAGTGTCAGGACAGTGGGTGGGCAGCAGGTGATGGCGGGATCTTCAGAGAGAAACAACCCCATAGCCATGTTCTCCCACTTATAGAGTGGGAGATGCATGGCCATGAGGCTTGTGGCTATCCTGGGGAGGGTGGGAGAGTGTTAGGATCATGCCAATAGGAAGAAGTGAAGCGGAATGCACGCTGTGGAGTCCACAGAATGCACATGGGCTTAGCAAAGCTATTAGCAACATCACCCTTGGGTCAAAGCCCTAAGATGGATACAGACGGAGTCCATGGAGTAAGACAAGTAGAGATTAAGATGAAGTCGCATGGAG
Source organism: Armillaria luteobubalina (assembly GCA_030435615.1). Lineage (NCBI taxonomy): Eukaryota > Fungi > Basidiomycota > Agaricomycetes > Agaricales > Physalacriaceae > Armillaria > Armillaria luteobubalina. The sequence continues at coordinate 72,189 of JAUEPU010000089.1, forward strand.
TCGGAATCCGTGGACTTGTAGAAGAGATTGAGATTAGGCTTGAAGGCCAAGTGGAAGTGAGTGTGAGAGTATTGGGCTAAACCAAGTTGATATTTGAACTAAGGTATGTACTACTAGTTGTACAGTTTATATACTAGAGTGAAGTCCAACAGACAGAGGCTAGAATAAGTATGGACATGGCTGGAATAATATAAGTCTGGAATAATCTGTATCTAGAGGAGTCAAGTATTCTGTGGACTCCGATATAACACCTACTCAGTACTGTTGATGGATTCTAGGTGTGATAAATGAATATGTGAAAAAGAGATATGAAATATGAAATAGAAACCAGGAAACGGAATCTGTCGGATTCCGATAACAGTTTGGAGCTGATGGAACAGGTTGAAGGTTGAGTCCATGGAATCCATGGCATGCTTGTTATAGAGAGGGAGATTTTGGCAGAGAGAGAAGTGTTAGTGGTGGGCTGGGTAGTGGGGTCATAGCGAAATTGTTGAGGGCATCAGATCCATTGATGCCCCAAATGGCTCGTACATTGTTGTCATCACTGGCTGTCAGTCCCCTCATCTTGGTAGGGCTATCCTGTTCCCACCATCTGGCCCTCCTCCTGTCTCCCTTGAACCTCTTCTTCTTGCACACCTATTCCCATAGTACTACCATTCGTGTTCATTCATCATGGTATGCAGTATTGTTCATTGTTGTCATCAACGGGGCCTTGTGCTGGCCTTTCCCAGATGGAAAAAAGGCCTAAAAACCATAGTAAGTTCATACAATAGTAAAGTGTACCTTTATATGCTATTGGTGAGGCTGTTCTATTGCATGGGGAGTGGTTGTAGGCAGCGAGGTGGTGGCCAGAGGGCAAGAAAAGAAGCAGCACAGCCACCCAATCACCAATCGGTTGGCTGGTCTGCCTCAATCAAGCAGCAGAAACCGTGCTCGGTATTCATCCACTGCTTGATGCTGGCCATCCAATGTCTCATTGACCATTGGAATACCTTACAGATAGTATTAATAGTATATACAATGATTTATATTGATCTGGTTACATAGGGATGATGTATGTACAATTTAATGGAAATTTCTCTTTATATTGTGCATTCTCATCTGTAGTTTGCCCTCCACACACTCTTCTACACTCTGAGACAGTACAAGAACATCTGTACAGTAAATATAATATATAATACTACTGCTCTAGCCCTTCTGATCTACACCGATATGCCACTACATCCATATATTCCATGTAGTATTGTTGCCACACCTAATATACATCATATCCATCATGCTTCCTGCAACATTTTCTTTGGACTTTTACTTGTATTTGTATTACCACATATCTATTGAAGTGTAGACTAAGAAAATTAAACAGTGTATTATTCTACTGTATTTCTAAAGTTCAAGATACTTTCCAGCACTTGGAAATGCAAAGTTCATCTATACTAAACAATTTATTGCATGAGTACAGAATCGGCATGAACCATCCGCTTGGTCTGGCAATGTCCAAAAATCATCAAAATTCTCTTTCTCTTTGAATACTCTCAGAAGTCAGACATTTTGTTGACTTGAAAAATGATATATGCCTACAATACATATAAATATGCTATTTCTGGACTTTGTTAGGATTGTGCCAATAGGAAGAAGTGAAGCAGAATGCATGCTGTGGAGTCCGCAGAATGCACATGGGCTTGGCAAAGCTATTAGCAACATCACCCTCAGGTCAAAGCCCTAAGATGGATATGGATGGAGTCCATGGAGTAAGACAAGTAGAGATTAAGATGAAGTTGCATGGAGTCAGAATCTGTGGACTTGTAGAAGAGATTGAGATTAGGCTTGAAGGCCAAGTGGAAGTGAGTGTGAGAGTATTGGGCTAAACCAAGTTGATATTTGAACTAAGGTATGTACTACTAGTTGTACAGCTTATATACTAGAGCAGAGTCCAATGGACAGAGGCTAGAATAAGTATGGACATGGCTGGAATAATATAAGTCTGGAATAATCTGTATCTAGAGGAGTTGAGTATTCCATGGACTCTGATATAACACCTACTCTGTACCATTGATGGATTCTAGGTGTGATAAATGAATATGTGAAATTAGTATGTGAAATAGAGATATGAAATGTGGAATAGAAACCAGGAAATGGAAACTGGCGGATTCTGATAAGTGAGTTGTAGCCAGTTGGATGAGTTGAAGGTTGAGTCTGTGGAGTCCATGACATGCTTGTTACAGTATCCCCCTCTTAGCATTCTTGCCCTCAAGAGCGCTGATCCCAATGACCAAGTGTGTCGCATGGAATTTTGTGCAGGGATGTCATGTGATAGACACCTCTTAACTTTGAACCACCACCATCTCAAGTCAAAAACACTCTCCTCGCTATCCATGATGTCTTTCACTTTGTACCATTGATCACAAACACCAGAGGTGTACATTGCCCCACCTACGCCAGAGGATGCTGATCCCGACATGCTCAAAGTTCTGTATGCTGAGCATGATGAGAGGGATGCAGCGTATTGTGCAGCCATGGAGGCTCATGATGAGTGGAGGGTTGAAAAAGAGGCAGAAGTGGTGAAGACGAGGAAAGAGGCAGCAGCTGCAGAGGAGGCTTGAAAGAAAGAGGAGCGAGTGAAGAAGATTGTGGGGGCGAAGGCAAAAAAGGAAGCCACAGAGAAGAAACACTTGGCTGACAAAGCAAAGAAGTTGGAGATCGAGTGAGTGGCCATGGAAAAGAAGGAAAAGCAGGAAAAGGCAAGAGCTGTGAGGGAGAAAGCATTGGCAGAATTGAGGGTGACAAAGGCCACAGAGCAGGAGAAAAAGGAGGCAAAAAAGGGTAAAGGAAAAGAAAAGGCTGTGGAGGCCACAGAGGTGCCTGGGTTGATTGCTTATGGTGAAGATGAGGAGGATGAGGAGGGTGGTCAAGAGACCGAGGTGGAGGAACCCATGGAGGATCCTCAGAGCTCAAAAGGGAAGGCAAAGGCAAGGGAAGTGTTAGCAGGGCATCGAAAAGAATGCCAAGTATGTGCAGCAGCAGCAGTGGGGGTAAAGAAGAGGAAAGTGAAGTCTACACAGTATGTGGTGGATAGTGATGACGCCGCGGGCCCTTTGGGGCAGAACAATTCGGGTGAGCCTGCCATGAAAAGGCAGAAGACAGATCCAGTGCAGTTCTTTGGCAAAGGTAAGTGTCCGTCTGGAGCCATGGAATGTACTAATCGTAGTTTAAGATTACTGCTCTCGCTGCCACGCTGACAGGGCCCCATGTCTGCCTTCAACAACAGGCTGTTCTTGCAAGCAGTGCAAAACTAAGAAAACAAAGTGCATATTTGGAGACAACATGGACCCGGCAGTAATGGAGGAGATCCTTGACTTATTGCATGGTCTGCATGCTTGAATGGATGCCATGGAAAACAAGTTAGAGGCATTCAGAAGCTGAGTCAGAGACTTATTGGATGACTACCACCCCGCTGTCAATGTTGAATACCCAGTCAATTTCATTCCAAAGGCATCCGAGGAGGAGTGGACTTTGTCCCTCCATGAATTACACAACTTGGAGGGTGCCAACCCTGAGGCCCTCCAGTGGGCTATGACTATGCAGTTGGATAAAGATGTCGCTCAGGTTTGGCACTCACAGGTTGTGAACCCTGATACCTTGGATGGCACAGACCCATTCGAGTTGGCAAATACAGAGTTATGGGTCAGAAGCCATGGGCATGGGGCATTGACAGATGCCATCAACGCCAGTATCAGGTTTTGGGAGGCAAGGGAGAGGTTTTACTGAGTCAGAGGCCAGCGGTCAGAATGGGGATTGTGGAAGAAGTTCCTGACTGGAATAGAGGAATACTTGGTTGAGGATTCCAACGGGAAATTCAAGGAAGAGCCAGTGCGAGCAGAGATGGTACCAGGAGCAGGAACCGCCAGAGTCCCAGAGTTGGACATAATTAAGGGTAAGGATGAGGATGGTAAGATGTTGGTGAAGAGGGTTGAAGGAGAAGAGGTGGAGGCCTTGGAGGAGGAACAAGGTGACAGTGGAGATGAGGAAGTTGGAGAAGTCAAAGCAGAGGCCACAGGGGAGGAGGACAATGTGGATATGGAGGAAGGTGTGGAGTCCATGGTTGCCTAGTCTCCTTTTGCCTTTTTGAACAATTTATATAAGTATGTTTGTACATGGATAGTAGAGTATTGTGCCTGGAGGGGCATAAAATGTATATGATTTCTTGCTGTCTGAAATGGAGTGAGGAAAATGGGTGAAGTCAAGAAAGGAGCCAGCGGAGTCTGTTCCCAATTAGGAAGGTAATTTGCAATAGTTTTTCAGAATCATATTTGAAATTTGTGGAACATTTTCTGAATGGAACTGGCAGAAACGTGAATCAAGAAATGGTATAGGAAGGTTTGATAGTGACTTTTCGAATGGTGACCTTGGATAGGGGTCCTGGTTTGTCAGGGTAACAACAATGGAAATCTTCAATGTATTCATCTGCGGAGAATTCAGTATTCAGTAGCGGGGATCTATGCAAACTCTTCATCAGTACCTTTGTAACCCAGCCATTGAACATGATAGATGAGAGGACATCGGAACTAACAGTCAAGTTTAGAGTCGAGAATTTGTGCAATCTGGTACTGCTCTTCACTGTCAACTTCAACTGGAGGTGGAGATGGTTGGGTACAATTAGGAATGGTATTGGATTCCATGCATTCCAATTGTGAGACATGGAATACAGGATGAATGGAACAGAGATCTGCAGGGAGTTTGAGAGTGAAAGAATGGGATCCAGGCTGTGCAATGATGTCGAACGGTCCAAGGAATTTCTCTGAGAATTTCGCAGTAGGGCGAGTAGTCCTGATATGTTTGGAATTGAGGAAAACCTTATCACCTACTTTGAAATCAGGAGCCAGAGACCATCGCTTATCCACTTGGAATTTGTAGTGGGATTGAGCATGGGAGATTTCATTGCAAAGGAATTGGTGAAGATTGTCAAGGTTAACTATGAAGTTGTGGGCCCAAGCAGAAGTGATATCATGTTCAGGGTATACAGTGATGTTAGGATAGTACCCTTTGTTAGCAAAGAATGGAGAAATTCCAGTGGAAGTGTTAGGAGCATTGTTGTATGCAAATTTGGCAATGGGTAATAGAGTATCCCAATTGTCTTGTTGGTAAGAACAATAGATGCAGATGTATTGTTCGAGGGTTTGGTTGGCACATTCAGTTTGTCCATCGGCTTCTGGGTGATAACCGGAAGTGAAGTGAAGTTCCATATCGAGAGCTTTTGCAAGGGCACATGTGAATTGGGAGACAAATTCAGAGCTGCAGTCAGAAGTGATGTGGTTAGGGACACCATGTTTGGAGAAGACATGGGTAACAAAAAGCTGTGTGAGATCTGCAGAATTAATGGTATCATGAGTGGGTATGAAAATGGCCTGTTTGCTTGCATGGTCGACGACGACAAGAATGGCAGTGAATCCATTGGAATCTGGAAGTTGTTCAATGATATCCATGGAAATGGAATCCCACGGACATGTTGGTACAGGCAAAGGTTTGAGTAAGCTGAAAGGACGGTGTCTAGGTGTTTTGTTATGACCACAAGTAGTACACAACTTGACGTAGTGGTGAACAAATTCATGCATCTGGGGCCAGGTATAATTCCGTTGGACTAATTCAAGCATCCAGTTTTGACCAAAATGACCTGCCAAGATATGATTGTGATTGTTCTGTAGCACACAAAGATGGAGATCCACGGAGTCCGGGACATAGATGCGATTGTCAAGATGAAGTATTCCTGATTCATCCACAGACCAGCGAGAAGGATTGGAAGGGGAAGAAGCAAGATGAAAACCTTTGGTCACCATGGTATCCATGGATTGTGCTTGCTTGATATCAGAGTGGAGCTTATCCACATCCATGATAGCACTAGCATGGAGTATGGGACCTTCAAGAAATGTAGTGCAGAGAGAAGTGGAAAGTTGTTCTTGAGTAAATACAGGGCAGAAATTATGAGGATTGACTTAAGCATATTGACTATCCCCCTCTTTGGGGTAGATGTCCCATCGTCTAGTGAGTGCATCCAGTTTCCCACCAAGTTTACCCAGCTGGAACCGAATAACAAGGTTGAACTGGGAAAGGAATTCAGACCAGTACACCTGTCATCGAGTAAGAACCTTGGTAGTAGAGAAATATTTGAGGTTTTTGTGATCTGTGATGACGTCGATGGATTCTGCAGAGCCTTCAAGGTAGTGATGCCAGTATTTAAAGGCTTCAAAAATGGCTAGAAGCTCTTTATCATGGGTATTGTAGTTGAGCTCAGCTCCATGGCAACTTCGGGACAAGAAGGAAATAGGGTGAATCTCACCATCCTCAAGGCAAATAGAAAGAATGGCAGCAATAGTGTAGTCAGAGGCATTAGTTTTCATGACTAACTGACGGTCAGAAATCCAGTGTGTAAGGATAGGAGCATGAGTGAAAGCCTGCTTCAGCCTGTTAAATGCAGCGAGGCATTTGTTGTTGAATTTCCATGGAATACCCTTGTGAGTGAGACATGTTAGGGGCAACACAATCTCACTGTATTCATGGATGAAACGGTGATAGAAATTAGTGAAACCAAGAAATGATTGGATATCTTTGACCTTCCATGGAACTGGCCAGTCGAAAATAGCTTTGACTTTGTCTTCAGCCATGTGTAAGCCTTCAGGAGAGAGAACGTAGCTGTGATATTCCATGGAATCCTGATGAAATTCACATTTGGATCCCTTGCAGTAGAGATTGTTGGCTCTAAGTCTGCGTAGGACCTCTCCTATGTGTTGTCGGTGTTCCACAGGATTGTCAGAATAGATGAGGATATCGTCGAGGTAGACAATGACGGAAATGTCAAGCATATCTGCAAAGATGTCATTGACAAAATGTTAGAAAGCCGCAGGAGCATTGGTAAGACTAAATGTCATGGCCTGCCATTTGAAAAACCCATAGCGGGTATGGAATGAGGTTTTCTATTCCTCTCCTTCAGCAATATGGACAAGATACTGGGCATGGCAGCGGTTGAGTTTTGTATATAGATGCATGGAACATGCAGAGTCAAGAAGATCAGAAATGAGGGGAAGTGGGTAACAGTCTTTTTTTGTGATTTTGTTCAAGCTGCAGAAATCAACACAGAGCCTAAGTTCACTGGTTTTCTTCTTGACAAAGAGTACCGGGGCCCCATGGGGAGAACATGAGGGAGAAATGAAACCATTACAGATGTTATCGTCAATAAATTCGTGTAAGGCTTTGAGTTCAGATTCAGAGAGGGAATAGATAGGACTGAGCGGAGGAGAAGTGCCTTCCTCAAGATTGATTTTGAGGTCATAAGGGTGATGCTCAGGGAGTTTCTCTGAGAGGGAATCACTGAACACATTGGCAAAGTCATAGTACTCCAGTGGGACATCAGTTAAATCCATGGGGGCTGTGGAGGCAGCTTGGCCACTAACACTAGGCATACAAGGCTGCAATATGAATTGTTGGGCACCTTCTTCTGCACAAGCTCGTATGAAAGTGACCACAGAAATAATTGATATCTTGGGTGCAACCAAAGCAGCAAATGATGGGATGGAAGGATATGAGTAGATAGTCTCATACAGTGGTGGAGTCCATTGGGATCTCAATGGAGGTTTGGATGGAAATGGACATGAAGGGTCTGAGTGGTGTGGCACTGTTGTGTCGGAGGCCACAGAAGGGCTAGAAGGAATAGAAGCACCAAATCACTTTCAACAGAAAGTGATACTGTGCTTTGCCCAGTCAATCAATGGATTGTAGTGAGAAAGCCAGTTATATCCCAGAACAATGTTACAGGATGAATCAAGACAAGTGACATAGAAGTCAATGGGAACAATGTCACCTGACAGGAACTGTAGGGGGAGCAAAATGGATTGGGAGATGTGAGATCCAGTGGAGCCGTCAAGAAGTCGAAGTTGAACAGAAGGAATGGATGTAGTAGGGAGATGATGGTCCTCAACATATTTGGAATCGATGAAGCAATGGCTTGAACCAGAATTGACGAGAGCAAGAAAACAAAGGATAATAGAAATAAGAGAGCCATCGGGTTCTGATCCAGAACCAACTTCAGAGGATAGTGATACAGTAAGTGAATGGTTAGAAAGAGTGGCAGCGTTGAGGGTTACGATCTCTGAGGTGCAATGACAGTCAACACAACCCTGTCCTTGCACAGAGCAAACGGAGCTGCTCTCTACTTTTCCGACTCTGCGGGAGCCAAATCAACAGAGGTGGGAGGCTCTGAAACCTCAGCAGCACAACCACAAGTGGAACCCATGGCCTTGTGCTTGTTGCCACAGAACATATAGAGGTTGTTCTTCTGGCGGCATTCCTTCTCCTTGGCAGTGAGCTTACCATCTTTGCCTAGCTTGTCAGCATAGGGCTTCTTAGCAGAGGAGGACGAGGAAGAGGATGAAGAGAACTGATAGGTGGAGGTGGAGCCCACGGAATTGGAACCATAGGATTTGGGCGCTGTGGAGTATGAAGAGCTTGACTTTGAACCCAAACCCTTAGGTTTGGAGGCAGAGGATGATGAGGAGGAAGGTTTATCATGGTTTTCACATGAAATCTCAGCCTTCCAAGTCCAGTAACGAGTGTCAAGTTCCTGTGCAAGGGTATGCATGTCATGGAGGTTATCAGGCTTACCATGGTGGGCCATATCATCTTTAATCCATAAGCAAAGTCCACAGTAAAAAGCATGGCACAAGGAATTGTCACCATAGCCAACAATAGAGACATGTTGATTGAAACGGACGGACTATATACTTCATAATCTGGTCTCTGTCACACATCCAAAGGTTTTCCAACTCATCTTCAGTGTCTCTGACAGCATTGAATGGACCAAAGTTAGTCCGGAGTTCCATGAGGAAAGCAGCATAGGATTATGCTCAGGCAGGAGAGTGAGCGTGGTTAGGATGGAGAATATCCAGTTCAAACCAATCAAGGGCAACACCAGAAAGGAATGAAACAGTGTAGTTGACCTTCGAGGCATCAGCGCAGAATGTGTTGGGCCTGTCATTGAAGTTCAACTGGAGGGAAACAATGAACGCCTTCAGTTTCTGTGGGTCTGAGCCATCAAAAGTGTCAGGCTCCTTGACCTTGGTGCGTATGGGGTGTTGTGGAGGGTTATTGACTTGGTTGGTGAGGCCACAGAGCAGGTTAAAGAAATCCCTGATCATGGCTTCATTATTGTTAGGATTGTTAGGAGGATTGGGAGGATTAGGAGGGTTAGGAGGGTTACCACCAGGGCCACCAGGACCTTCAGGGCCACCAGGATTAGGTGGGCCACTGCCAGGTCGGCGATTGTCATTGCCCTGCAGGAGGCGAGCACTGCAGTTACTAGGGGAATCAATGTCATCCTCAGAATCGCTGCCAGGTTCCTCTTCATTTTGAACAGGGAATGTGTGATGCAGGTTAGGAATCAGAGTCCATGGAGGGTCATTTTGGTAGCTGCCATAGCCACCTGAAATGGATTCCGAGGGTCTGGGAGTGAGGTTGAGGTTGAACAGATCAGGATTGATTCTGTTGTTGGCTTGGTGTTGGGTGAAACCATTGTGGGTGTAGGTTTCCCTATGGGACCGGCTGGTGGATGCAGAGTCTTCACCAAAAAGGTGTTGATCTCCTTTGGAGGTGGATTGGGGGATGTTGTTCATAGAGAATGTAGGCTTGAGGTCTGTGGTGGACTGAGTAGTCTCAGTTTGTTTGAGAAGTACAGTAGACATGCCTAAAATTTTGACTCAAGGGTTTGAGTTCAAATATACTGTTAGGATCGTGCCAATAGGAAGAAGTGAAGCGGAATGCATGCTGTGGAGTCCACAGAATGCACATGGGCTTGGCAAAGCTATTAGCAACATCACCCTTGGGTCAAAGCCCTAAGATGGATACAGACGGAGTCCATGGAGTAAGACAAGTAGAGATTAAGATGAAGTCGCATGGAGTCGGAATCCGTGGACTTGTAGAAGAGATTGAGATTAGGCTTGAAGGCCAAGTGGAAGTGAGTGTGAGAGTATTGGGCTAAACCAAGTTGATATTTGAACTAAGGTATGTACTACTAGTTGTACAGTTTATATACTAGAGTGGAGTCCGACAGATGGAGGCTAGAATAAGTATGGACATGGCTGGAATAATATGAGTCTGGAATATTCTGTATCTAGAGGAGTTGAGTATTCTGTGGACTCCGATATAACACCTACTCCGTACCATTGATGGATTCTAGGTGTGATAAATGAATATGTGAAATTAGTATGTGAAATAGAGATATGAAATGTGGAATAGAAACCGGGAAATGGAAACCAGCAGATTCTGATAAGTGAGTTGTAGCCAGTTGGATGAGTTGAAGGTTGAGTCTGTGGAGTCCATGGCATGCTCATTACAGACTTCATAAGGCTATGTACTTGAAATTTCACACTATTTCAATGAAGATTTTTCAAAATTTCCTACCTACCATATTGGGAATGCTATAATCCCACAGTAAGTGCATCCTGATTCACTGGGACACATCCAGCCAAGATAATTTCCATATGTGTGGGGAGGAGCTATGGAATCAATTAAATATACTTTTTGAGTATGTTCTTTTTTTTTCAAGGCTGAATGACCAGTGGAAAGACTATCAAAACACAAATACATGTCATGAGGCCCCATTTTGCTCATTTTGGGTGTGGCAGTGTTCTGAGAATATGATGTTGAATGTGGAGCCATTTTGGGATCATTCAAGTACCAATTCCTGAAAATATTTTGCCACTACCCACCAAATTCTTTTTTTCAGCTTTTAGCTGAAATGACTATTATGGTGGTGGCTGTGGTTATAACCCACCAGATGACAATCTATACCCCTGGATATATCCAGTCCAATACCCCTCATTCTTACAGAATGGCCTGTGTAGCTGCATTGACTTAATGTATTTATCATTGATTTTTGTTTATGTATGATTTATTATTCTAAGGTCATTGTAATCTACTGAATGCTTTACAAATGGTTTTAAGTGCATTGGAATCTTTGGGGGAAATGCTAATAGGTCTTTCCTGTCTCCTAGTACTCCTCTGGATGGATCATCCACTAGGTTCTCCTTCATCAAGATCCACACTGTGGATAGCCAAATTCTTGATTCCTGCATTAGGAACACTATCCGATGGAGAATGGCATTTTGTTAAGTGTTCCTTGAATAGCCTGTGAGAAGTGCTCCAATGACACCCTGAATGATGATATGACAGTCTCGGAATCCTTTTGCCATTAGTGTTCTCAAGCCCAACTCTATCACCACCATCTCTGCCCATCTGATATCCACCCCGGTATCAGTTCCCAAGCCAGCCATTTTCCATTGAGCACAAGGCCGAGCCCCCATGATGTAGATGCATCTATCATGAGAGAAATGTCAAGTGGAGAAGACGGCATGATGATAGGTATGCCTAGCAGCTTGAGATTGAGTTTCGCTCTCCACCATTCTAGGTCTTTGGCTAGTGTTTTCATGACTGTGTGTTTGATGAAGGCTGGATTGTGTTCTTTGAATGACACTCAAAATCTGTAAAGGGTCAGCATGTGTGAACAGCCATCTGGGACCACTAAGCAGATGTGGTTCAAGGTGCCTATGACTGATTCTGCTTCGCTCTTGGACATTTTTGTGCCTGCTGTCCATGGCTCAATTTTCTTCTTGTACTTGTCTTTCTTTGGCTGAGGCAGGGATACAAATTTTGCTTCAATATCCCACTAGAAACCAATGTATGGGAATGTGGTGTCAAATGGGATGAACTTTGCCTTTGTCCATGGCCATCCTAGCTTCTTTGTGATTGTCCAAATCAGATCTGCATTGTATGTGTATGTTGTCATGCCTGATGCTGACATTCTTGGGAAATGGAAGAAGATAAAGTCATCTACTCATTTTACTAGGTCTTCTACCCCCTCATTAATGAGAATTTGTACCATCATGTCTGTGATTTGACCCCAAATACCCAGTGAGGGTGATGTGCCAAAGTTCAGACAGTTGTCTAAGTGAATTAGTCCATCTAGTGATATGGCTGTGAATGATTGTATGGATGGATGGGTGGGTATGTTGCAGAAAGCCAAGTCCACATCAAACACTGCTGCTTGGGTTCCTTTTGGTGCACTGGCTACTTTGAGATAGCATTCAGAGAATGTTCCCCAGGTGCATTGGAACTTTTTTGAATCTATAATGGCATTTATTGATGTCATTTTGGGATTGACAGTGATGGGGGATAATGTATTTCTATTTAATGATAAATCTAAGGGTGTCACTGAATGAGTGTATGATTGGTCAATGATGGCTCAGAGTTTTCCTGATCTAGTTTTGGCTACACTGAGTGGGGCTGTTCAGAAATGTTCTGTGGTTTTGTCAGCTCTAGTATTTTCTGCATCAAGTCACTCACCTATCTTTGATTGGAGCTCTGCCAGGTTCTACCCTTTGGATAGTCTTCCTAACTGTACTTCTTCATGGTATTTGTCTTTTAGGAACTCATGGTGCTCTGGTAACATATAATGGTTGCAGGGAATGAACGTCCTGTCTAGTCTGAAATTTTCTAGGCTCATCATAAAGCCTTCTCAGATGCTGATAGGAATGTCTGCAAATTCTGGTAGGGTGCACACTTTATCGAGATAGAAAGTCCACATTTCATGGTGGAAGGGTGTTGCTATCGGAAAGAGTTCTTCATTGGTGGGCATAAGCACCATGGGAGGTGCTGTTGCATCCCATGCATGCATGTCAGAAATGGCAGGCTTGTCTTTTGCATCCATTGGGGTAGTTGAAAGCATAACACATGGGTTCATTTCCTGCACAGAAATACCAATTTCCATCGAAGTTCAATTGCTGTGTTCTTTGCAGTGTTTGGGCAGGTTCCAAAGGAGTGGGTGCCCTTTTCTCCACATACCATGCAGATGTAGTCTGGCATAATGGCTTGTGGAGGTCAGCATTGGTGTGCATCAGTCAACAATTGGGAAGCGGGCTGGTCTCTGTATTGCTGGGTAGGTTTCTGCATCTTGTAGTTTCAAAATTCATTCTGTAGGGTGAGGAATTTTGTATCATAATCTGCTGCTTTTGTCTTTGCTACCCTAGCTTCATTCAGATTGAACTCAGTGAGATGTGAATTCCACACTGCGAGGTTGAAGTCCCAGTCACCCTCATTTCCATTGTTGTAAATGTGTTGTCAAAGGCCCAAATTGTAGGCTTGAATGACCAGGAAGAACTCCTTCACTCGGGGGAGTCTAATCAGTCTACTCCAATGGCCACATATGCCGGTTATGTAGTCCATGGCTAGAGGCCCCTGAATGCCATCTCCAAGGTCCAAGTTGTCTTTAAGTCCTTGGGTCATCTCAATTGTAAGCCTGATCCACTTATCATGTGTCTTTACCAATTCTTCCAGTGCAGCTTTGTGTAGTGGGACCAAGAATTAGGTCCTAGAGGTTTTGTTGCATCTTCTCTGCAGGCTTCTATCAAAAAGGATGTGAGACATGCATAGTGTTGCATCCCATGTCATAAGTTATGTCAGACTTCCCATGGTAAGTTTATGACATTGGGGTCATAGGTGGGGACTACTCTTCTTGGCCTCGCTGCTGTTGGCTCTCAGTCTTGAATGAAGAGCATGGCTGTTACTGGGTTGAAATCATGTGCTGCCTGATGTGTTTGATGTGGGGTTCTCATGCCATGGGCTGGGCCTGGGGTCACTGCTGGGAAATGTTTTGGGCAATGTTGTAATCGTCTCCATAGCAGCTCATTGATGCAGCCCTGGAGCTGCCTTGCACCTGCTGACTTGCATTGCTGGGGTAGCCCATGCTGAACTGCTCAAAGGGGGTTACATCTGTGAATGAACCATTGAAGGATGGGTGCTGCTTATTGTCAGTCATGACAAGGATGGTGGCACTGGCAGGCACATGCTTTCCAGGTAGACTACTGATGAGTCTGGCTGTCCATTGGGTTGTCATTGCTGGACTGGGGTCTCTAGTGGGGTAGTGCGTGTGCCTCCCTGCATGTTGCTGTCTGGGTCTCTGTGGTGTTGTTTGGGCTGGTAGTCTCACAGGTCTTCCATCACTGCTGTGAGGAGTGCTATGCTCCATTTGCCTTCTAGCTGTTTGTCTTGTGTGTTCTAAGCTGAGGGTATTGTGCACTCCGCTCCATTGGACTGGAAGTCCATCAGTGTCACTGGTGCTGCTGTTCTGGATTGTAGTGTTTGCTCCAAGGAGACTATCAGATGTGTCACTGTACATCTGGGCATTGCTGGTGTTGTTGGGGGGTTGGTGTATGGTGTAGTCATGTGTTTGAAAGATTATCTGCCTGTTTTTGCTTAGGCAGCTGGTCAACAAAAGAAGAGTCGCTCTTTGGTCGAGCAGAGGTGATGATGGTACAAAGTGAGGCAGCACCAGATCACATGAACTTGATGCATGTTATGAAATGGCATGGCACTCCTGCCTGCCCCACCTTCCCTGTCTTGCCACTTCATGATGAGTTTGGGGAGTGTCCAAAAAAGGCAATCCTAGTCATCTTAGACTCCAGTCCAAAATCAGGCCACATCATCTCTCTTCATAGGTATCATCATTATTCAAGCTGCTATAATTGTGAACCTACACTGGAGATTCACTGGAGGGTTTATTGGCTGTTGGAATATGTTTTTTATGCATGAATATTGTTAACTTGATTACATTATGTAATATATCCTAATAAGGAAATTTCTATTGATTAAAGCAAGAATGCCTCAGAACCTGGTGAAACACTTTATAAAACAAAGACCGAGCATCAAGAAAGTAAGTACATATTATAAATTATTTTAAAGTTTTTTTGAGGCTTGGAAAATGCATGAAAGATGAGCTTCAGGCTAGGGTCTAACATGACTGGGGGTGTTAGGATTGTGCCAATAGGAAGAAGTGAAGCAGAATGCATGCCATGGAGTCTGTGGAATGCATGTGGGCTTGGCAAAGCTATTAGCAACATCACCCCTGGGTTGAAGCCCTAAGATGAATATGGATGGAGTCCATGGAGTAAGACAAATAGAGATTAGGATGAAGTTGCACGGAGTCAGAATCCATGGGCTTGTAGAAGAGATTGAGATGAGGCTTGAAGGCCAAGTAGAAGTGAGTGTGAGAGTATTGGGCTAAACCAAGTTGATATTCAAACTGAGGTATGTACTACTAGTTGTACAGCTTATATACTAGAGCAGAGTCTGATGAACAGAGGCTAGAATAAGTATGGACATGGCTGGAATAATATAAGTCTGGAATATTCTGTATCTGGAGGAGTCAAGTATTCTGTGGACTCCAATATAACACCTACTCGCTACTGTTGATGGATTCTAGGTGTGATAAATGAATATGTGAAATTAGTATGTGAAATAGGGATATGAAATATGGAATAGAAACCAGGAAACAGAACCTGACAGATTCTGATAATTGAGTTGGAGCTGGTTAGATGAGTTGAAGGTTGAAGTCCATGGAGTCTGCAGCATGCTCATTACAGGGGGGGTCTAAGTGACCAGTGTATAACTGTATGCCAGCAGGAAACCAATGGTGCAATGGTTGCTATTACCACCTTTCTATGTCTGTGTTGGATGTAGTGAAAGGTGGCTGTTGGACTGCCAGGCTTCACAATTCATCTATTAATTGTGATTGCAGATTACCTCCCTCGATCTTTAATCATGAAGCTTATCCTTTACCTACCCATGTTTTGCATGACAATGCCTTTCCAATTCTGAGCCCACACCAGCTGTTGAAAACTCCAGGAAGCGGATTGACATCCCTTGTTCCCAACTTTCATACATTCTCAGATCATTGTCAACACTGGTGATCAGGTGCTATTTGTCAGCCTTGTGATGCTCCACAAGAGAGGGAGGATCATAATGTTAAGGCTGCTTATGGAGTTCAGCCAACTCTCAACAATGATGGTGTTTTGTCTTCAGTCTTGCCTTACTTATTGTCAAGGACAACCTGTTACACACAAGAGCATGGCAATGGATATAATCTTGACAGGGCATTTTGTTGTGCCTACAGAGTATCTGATCAACCTTTGTCAAACAACTCTGTTAGACCCGAACCTCATGTGATCCAAACAAGAGTAAACTCGGGCTGCCTTGTGTTCGGACAACCACCCGAGAGTCTTGTGGAGTTCGGATATTAGTGATGGAATCAGACTAATGTCTTTAGTTGAGCGGGAGTTAAGAGAGAAGTTCGGTATTGATAAACTTTAGCTCGAAGCTGGGTTACTACAGCAAGAGCTACCTACTTATATATGAAAACTATGCTATTAATAATAGCCACAACATATGAAGACAATACAGTGGTCGTGCAGTATCCGCAAGCCATGGCTACCTGGCCTGAGCCTCCCGGTTCTGGTTCTGATGATCATGTGGGGTCAGGAATGACTCGGGCTTTGGTTTAATAAGAAAGAAAAGTGAATATCCATGAGAAATTGTAACATTACCCTCTCATTAAGGCAGTTGTCCTGACTGCCATTAGGGCTCCGGCATTTCTTCTAGTTCTTCGTTTACTGCTCTCCAATAGTCCTGGATATATTCTTGCCATGCTTCTCCTTCTGGATTTTGGACCTGGATCTTCTTTCCATCATTTTGTTTGACTGTGTAGAAGTATTCCCATGCCCTGTTCCTGATTTCCTTGTACTCGTGTCCCACAATTGCCTTGATTGCCTTAGGGTTTACAATGGCCTCTGCTGTTACTACTCTTCCATGTTCCGCTTGACTTTGTTGGTATTCTTCAATTAATTCCTGGGCGTTCTCCATGTCTTCTTCAGTGACCCAGTCATTGTGTTCTCTTGTCCAGCCTACCCATTTCACTAGGTAGTCAGTTACCAGTCGAGAAGGTTGACCCCTCTTTCCTCTTACCCTTCGGGTTTGAGTGTCGAGGACTTCTTCGACTTCGTACTGTTCCTCATCTTCAATGAGATCTGGCAGTGGTGGAGGTGGAAGCTCCTGGTTTGGGAAGGCTGGGGGTGTATACAGAGTAAGAAGTTTTTCATTGAAATGGGGGTGGATTCTCCAATGTGGGGGGAGTTTGAGTTTATAGGCAGAGGCACCTGCTTTTTCAAGGATTCAGAATGGGCCTACTCATTTGTCATCGAGCTTTTTCTTGGGCCACAGGAGGTGGAGATTGGTGGTATCAAGCCATACTAGGTCATCCTTTTTGTATTCGATTGCCTTGCCCTTTCTCTTGTCATATTGGGTCTTCATCTTGGCCGCCGCTTCTTTGAGAGATTGTTGGCACAGTTTATGGGTCTTCTGCATTTGTGATGTGAAGTTGCCGACAGCAGGGTTGGTGAAGGGGCTTCAGTGTTCTGTTTCTGGGGCGACTCGAGGGTTGAGTCCATAGACGGTGAAGAAGGGGCTTTGTCCCATAGCGGAGTGTTTCCGATTGTTGTGGGTGAATGCTGCCAGAGCGAGCCATTCGTGCCAGTCATCTTGTTGGTATCTTGTGAATATCCTTAGATATTTTTCAATCTCCTGGTTTACTCTTTCAGTCTGTCTGTCAGTTTGGGGGTGAAAGGCGGTGGATGCATTGGGGGTTATTTGGAGGATTCGGTAGAGGTCCATCATGAATTTTGAAACAAATTGAGGGCCTTGGTCAGAGATTACGGTTCGGGGCATGCCATGGATGGCGAATACCTTGTCATGGAAGATCTTGGTGGTTCCTTCAGATGTTAAGGTTCCATTGCATGCTATGGGGATAATTTCTTTGGAGAACCTATCTACAATGACCAAAATGGTGTTATACCCACTGGATTCTTTGAGACCGGTGATTAGGTCAACAGAAATGTGTGTCCATGGTTCCAAAGGGATAGCATTAGGATGTAAGGGCGCTTTTTGTGCTTGGGTATTGCTCTTGACTCATTGGCACGTCTCGCATCCTTTTACATATCTTTCGATTGTCTGCTTGATCTTCGGCCACCAGTATTCTCTTTGGATGAGTTCATTGGTCTTGTCAATTCCTGGGTGTCCAGCGGTTAGGTGATCGTGGGACATGGCGATGATTTCTCCTCTCAGCTTCTTGTCTCTGGGTACATAAATCCTCCCAGTAAGCATTAAGAGTCCTTTTTCCATGGTTATTCCTCTTTCATGATTGAGGGAGTCCGAGATTCCTTGGTCCCATTTGTTGGTGCTCTCGGTAGCACGCTTGATTTTTGAGTGAATACTGGAGGTTGTGGGCATGATCATGGCATGGAAGTGTTCCGGTTTTAGGACTACTATTTCATTGTTGTCTTGTTTGCCTTGGTCATGATCATCCTGTCGGGATAGTAAATCAGCCTTCTTGTTTGCAGTGCCGGGTTTATGGTGAAGGGAGAAGTGATATTCTGCAAGTTCGGTTACCCATCGGGCTTGTCGGCGGTTGAGTTTCTGAGGTTTTCGGAAATACTGAAGGTTTTGATGGTCCGTCCATACTTCAAAGTCTACGTCCACTCCCATGAGATAGTGTCTCCATTCGGCGAGTGCTAGCATTATGGCGAGGAGTTCCTTGTCATATATTTTGTAGTTCCTTTCTGTCATCATCAACGATTTTGAAAGGAATGCTACAGGTCTCCATTTGCCATCTTGTTGTTGGCTTAGTACCGCACCTATGGCTCCTTCACTGGAGTCTGCTTCCACTCTGAACTTTCTGTCTTCCTTTGGTAATGCTAGGATTACATCCTCTGCCATTTGCTTCTTCAGTTGTTGGAATGCTTGATTTTGGGCTGTGCCCCAGTTCCAAGGGGCATTCCCAGTGAGTTGGGTCATCGGTTGTACAATCTTGGAATAGTTTTTTATGAATTTTTGATAGAAATTTGTGAAGCCCAAAAAGCTCTGTAGCTCTTTCTTCTTGGTGGGCATGGGCCATTCTGTAATGCCTTTGACCTTGACAGGGTCCATGCGGACCGATCCTTCACTGATGATGACTCCCAAGTATTCTGTTTCTAGGACTTCAAATTTGCACTTCTCGGCTTTGAGGAACAGTTTGTGTTCTCATAGGCGTTGAAGCACTCGTCGGACTATCTGTCGGTGTTCTTGGAGATTCTTGGAGAAGATGATGATGTCATCAAGGTATATGGTGACTTTTCCTTCAGCGATTAAGTCATGAAATATGTCGTTCATCATCCATTGGAAGGTTGCGGGAGAGTTGGTAAGTCCAAAGAACATGACTGTTGGTTTGAACAGTCCCCGGTTGGTTCTGAAGGCAGCTTTATATTCATCGCCTTCCTTGATGCATACATTGTTATATCCCCAGCATACATCTAGCTTGGTGAAGTATTTTGCGCCTCATAGCTTGTCCATGAGTTCTGAAATAAGAGGTAGGGGATATCGGTTCTTGATGGTCCTCTTTTACTTGCGTCCACCACCTGTTGTACGCCTTCATGTCAGTCATGTTGGGGTCTCCTTTCCTTTGATAACGGTGTCCCCGGAGATATGCCTGCCATTCAGGGTCATCGTCTTCGTTGTATTCTTCTTCGGCCTTCTTCTTTGTCTTTCTAGAACCACTGGGGTTCATGGGTGTTTCCACCAAGACATTGCTGCCATTGGTAGCTGTTCTTTTGGCTCCACAGGTTGGGTGTCTTGCCTCTGAAGAAGGACTTCTTCGTGTCAGGGATGGCCCGCATACATCTGCATTTTTGGCTGCAGCAGCCAGTTGGTATGCTGTGTTGTCTTCGTCATCTGGGACTTCTTCTAAAGAAACCTTGCATGAGCAAGGAGAGAGTGGAGGAGGACTTATCGGTTCCTAGGTGCACCTTCCACCCATCTCATGTGGCGGACGAGGCGCTTGTGCCCTGTCAGTTGAGAACTGTTCTGATCTGGGAGGGGACTTTTCCGCTCTGTCCTGTCTGCCCTTAGTCAGGTTGTCCCTGGCATTCAGGTGCGTATCTACAGGAGCTGCAGTTAGTTTCCCTCGAGGGAGCGCTCCTTTGGTCTTGCCGCCTGGGGCTATTGCCACTCCATGCTCCCTCTGCTGCAGCTGTTTGTGGTCAGGGATTCTTCTTTTTGGGGAAGCCGCATGCTTCTGCTTGTTGGGTGCCATCCAAGGGTGGTTCAAGGACATCTTTGGTGGGGCCCGTTCAGTCTTGGCGAGGTGTTCCTCGTCTTCCTGGTCCATCATGTTAGTTAAAATACTATACCGGTTGTGCAATTCTTTGGGTGCTTTTCTGGAGACGGTGAAACTTGGTATATTCGAATGTGTATGGGAATGTCATACAGAAGTATCATAAGTCCATTCAGCAGTATATAAAGCACCTTTAGAAAGTCTGGCCAACCAAGTGGAATCACTCACTCGTCAGCCCCATCTTTTACCTCTTCGACTCCTGAGGATGAGGGCATCTTCTCCTTGTCTGATTCTACTTCTTGTTCCACTGCTTGGTTGTCGCGGCGACTATTGTTATTGTGGGTAAACCTTCTGCTTCCATCCCTTGGCCTCTGGGGTTGTTGGCAGTCCGTGGTGAAGTGACCTTTCTGGTGGCAGTTGAAGCAATGCCGTTCTCATTGGAGTCGGTCTATATCCATTGGTTGTCCCTGTCCGCTGTAGACTGGTCCAGTTCCTGTGTTTGTGCTTGCTGGTCCAGGGTCCTTGGGCAGTTGTGGGGGTGCATTCTGGGTCCGGGATGGCAGAGCATGGTTGTCATTCCTTGGTGGGAACCAGCTGTCGTTGCGAGGGGTACTTTGTCAGTTGTGGGGATCTTGAGGGTGATAGCCCTTGTGGGTTCAGTCGAAAGCTCGTTTGACCGCTCGTTGGTCATTGATTTGGAGAATGCAGCATTTCCATTGGGTGTAGGTTTGGGGAATGTTTTCTCCAGGTGCGACGGCCATGGTGTACTCGTCTGGTACCCCTGCTCGGACTGCCGCGATGATATAGCTCTTCTCCCCTTGATCTTCCCATCTGCCAGCGAGCTGCACTTGCTGTTCCAGTTCCTGGAAGTATCAGTTAGCGCTTCTGTCTTGCATTCATAGTCCATACATCCGTTGCTCGTGTACTTCTTCGACAGCTGGGTCTGCGAACTCCTTTCGGACTAGTTCTACAAAGTTCCTACATGTGGGGAGTTGGTATCTTCCTTCTGTGTGGCTGTAGTATTGTTCAGCATGATGGACCCACCAAGTGAGGGCCTTGCCACCAAAGTGGGATGTGGCAAATGTGATTTGCTGGGATTCCTCATAGTAGCCTCAGTGTACTTCGAAGTAGAGGGCACATTGGAGGAAGAACCTCTGTATGTCATCATGTTTTCCATAGAACATCTTGGGCATGCGCATCATGGTTGGTTTTACTCTAAGGAAAGGGGCATTGGCATCTGCTGCTCCTCGTGGGTGTCCAGGGTTTGGTGCCTGGGGCATACGGTCAGGTGGAGGCCTGGGTAGAGACCACAAGTCTCCTCTTCCTCTGGGCGAGTCTGGGTCTAGTGGTCCTCCAGGGTGACCAGGGTTTGGGAGGTCAGGTGGGGCCTTGTTGGGGTTTGGGGGTTGCCGAGTTTTAGCATGGCTTCTTTGTCTAGAATCTCTCGGTAGAGTTTCTGTCGCTCTTCTGCTATGGGTTCTCATTCTGCCGTGGTTTCTTCATTTGCTCTGGCGAATAGTCAGGACGTGCTGGGAATTGGTGGTCCACCTGATTGCCAGATCGGCCATTTTGGTTTTGGCGGGGAGTCAGGAAGTGGCTTGGGGATTGGCGGGTTCCATTCATCATAATCGGGCATGGAGGGTTTTGCGTCTGCAGGGAAGTCTGTGTTGAACATGAAAGTTGCCTGCTCATGGGCAGCATGTTTTTGTAATCTCCCCATTTCATACTCATTTCCCTCCCTTTCTGCCTCCATATATCGTCTTTCTAACGTGGTTGCCAGCCATGAGATTTCCTCTACTATATGCTCATACCTCTTGTTATACTGTGACACGTATTCGTATCAGTCTTCCTCCTCAGTTAGCATTCTCTGAGTCTCCAGATAGTCATCCTCTACCTCCGGCCAGTCCTGTTCGCTGACTGAGCCAGGCGGCTCCACTGTCGACCCCATCTCCGGAGTCTCTTCGTCCTCTTCCTCTTCCCATGCTCGTTGTTTCCCATGGGACAAGGTCGAGGGGGTTTTGGTTCTGGCTGATTCGGAGGGTGGGGAGGTAGATGATGCCTGCTGGGATTCTAATGGTTGCATGCTGGAGGGGATGAAGCTGATGGGTACGATGCCACCAGTCACTGGGAGTTTCTCCCTCTCGCTGGGGCTCAAGCTGCTCCATTCGCTGGGGGATATAACTCGGTGGCTGCAGCCAAGGATCAGTGAGGGGGCTGAAGGATCATTGGTAGAGTCCTGGGAGGTCGAGGGCTGTGCGGTTGCAGGGTATGAAGGCTGGACTGAGGGGACGGGGCTCTTTGGAGGAGGGGCAGATGGAGAACTCCTCAGTGCTCTCTGTGTCGACCCTGATGACCTGGGCAACAGAGGCAGTGTATTCCAAGGCGTCCTTGTCATACTCGGGGGCGGGTGTGTGGGCTCAGTAGGGGTGATTAGCGAAATGCGGGAGGTTCCAAGGGTGAGTGCGTCCACACTCTCTTTCAGCTTTCCTGTCACCTTCGCCCACATACTCTTCGGTTGTTGGGCGGGGTATGGGCTGGTTCTGCTCGAGGTTCTTGAGCTCGTATGTTTGTGAGTGGACATGGCGTTCTTTGCATATCCACAGGATTAGGACTTGTAGTCCAATTCCTATGACTACAAGTGTAAAGGGGATGAGGATGGCCACAAGGGCGATGTGGAACTCAGCGGGGTTTAGGTCTCTGGTCTGTTGCATGGGTCTTTGCTTGCATCATGCGTGAGGAAAGAAGGGAAGCTTTGAGCTAATTGTTAGACCTGAACCTCACATGATCCAAACAAGAGTAAACTCAGGCTGCCTTGTGTTCGGACAACCATCTGAGAGTCTTGTGGAGTTCAGATATTAGTGATGGAATCAGACTAATGTCTTTAGTTGAGCAGGAGTTAAGAGAGAAGTTCAGTATTGATAAACTTTAGCTCGAAGCTGGGTTACTACAGCAAGAGCTACCTACTTATATACAAAAACTATGCTACTAATAATAGCCACAACATATGAAGACAATATGGTGGTCGTGCGGTATCCGCGAGCCGTGGCTACCTGGCCTGAGCCTCCCGGTTCTGGTTCTGATGATCATGTGGGGTCAGGAATGACTCAGGCTTTGGTTTAATAAGAAAGAAAAGTAAATATCCATGAGAAATCGTAACAGGCTCCCACAGTTGTAAGATCTTCCACCTTCCAGATGATACTCACGCTGCATCAATTGAGCCATCATCAGGCTCCTTTGAGGACTTGCTAACAAACAGGGTGTTAGTTGACCTAAATTGCAGGAGCAGCAAGCCCCAGACATCTGGTACAACTGTCATGTCAATTGTCATCAACATTTTGTCTGGTGACAGTGCTCATTGTAGGATGTGATTTGCTGGTATACACAAAGAATCTGGCAGCATGCCATATTTGATTGCTGAAGTTCTGCCAGTTTCCACACCTTCACAATTGTGAGCATCCAGGATGTCATACAAGTTACCTTTTGTCCAGTTGTGAGGAGGTTGACGAGTCAAGCAGTGACAAGTCTAAGTCAGGCCTGGTTAACATGGGCTATTGTTGAGTTCAACTTATGCTGTGGAACACCACTTCTTGCACTTACAAGATGGTATTTTATCCTGTTGAAAATACAGCCCTCCCAAGTACACTATGGAGAGTTCTGTTTTATGCTAGGAAACATTGTTTATTATGCCTACAAGCTGATATTTGATTTTGGGAACAACAAGTCACCCTTTGCTCACCTTATTTTGCTTGCATTTGCTGATCTGAACCAATATCATCTATGCCAAAATTGGTTGGGTACCCTATAGCTGCAATGCTTCATGTGGGCCCTGGCAACTGCCGGTTCCAAAACGTGAGCTAATTAAGCCTATTTTCGGTCATTTTGATGGCAAATCCTTGTTAATTGCCTCAAATCTCACCGATGGATGTTCCTCTTTGTTCATATGGCTACATATCAGTCTAAGTATATAGTAGCACTATTCTACCTACAATAATACTCATCTTCACTGTCATCCTGTCCCTCAGTATTGACATCTATGATCTCTTCTTGGCAGCTTTCAGGCCCTGTCTTTCTTGCTCAAATCCTCTGCCTGCATCTCCACCTGTTTCTGACTGCATTTTAGTTTATTCTGAAGACCATATAGTCACTTTTGATAAGTCTCAGCACATTTGCATGCCTGAGAAAGCTCTGTCAGGTCCATTGGAGCTAGATTCCTCTGTGCATGTGCCAAGATGAATCATAAATAGCACTGATTTTTGCAAAGCGGCATCTTTGCTGCATGGACCAATTGTTTGGTGGTACCAGAGTATCTGAGAGAGCAAGAATGGTGCCTCATGAGGTGTTCTGTGTGCTTGAATAATGTAGAAAATAGGTGCAATGGTGTAAAAGAGGTATGCCACTGTTGTTTGGTTGTGTTTACAAAGCCTTTGGACTGCTGATCCAAATGCACCTGGTGCAGGCTTCCGCAACACTCATATTGCTTCGGAAAATTTACAGAAATTTAAAATAAAATAAAATACATGTATTCTTCAGAGCACATTTTTTAAAAACATGTTTTAAGGCTATAAATGCACCAAAACTCTAATAAAACAAGGCCTTAAAGAAAATCTGCTTCGAAGAATACATGTAAAATTACATTCGTAACAATTTGTTTCTGCAAAAGTAATTGCGAATCTTCCTTGTTCAACCTGCAATAGGTGAATCCACAAAAGTGCCATATTTTGAGCCAAATCGAGATCGCTCAGAGCCCGAAATTTAGCAGGGGTTGCCGGGGCCCACTTCATGTGTCTGAATTTTAGTATTTGTTTTAATGACTCTGACATGTCAGCTACAATTTATAATTATTCATGCCTGAGTTACTTTGCTGCTATCAAACCACCCCTTCATCCACCCATGTATCATTGAAATTGAGGAGGTCCTATTACCCAAAGAATACATGCTGGAAACAAGTGAGCCTGTTGTGACATTCATTTCATGCAGATCTATTGTAACAGTCAGATGCATACCTACTGTGAAGCTCAATTCTTTTGCTAGGTTCAAGACTTTGTCATTGGGTCCAGACATCAGTGAACCCTAAGGTACATTTGATATGTGCTGAAACATCTATAGTTGCATGTTAGTTCTGATCCATCCAGTGTCATTCAATATATTTATACCTGCAAACTTTAGCATGCTGTTCTTTAATCATTGCTATGTCATTTGTTTCATTGTCAAATCTCAATGCTTGCTGCCTGCTATTGTGCAATATGTTATGTCCTTGTTATCAAGTGGACATTCAGCAATTCAGAGGTAGATGCAAGTTTGATGGTGCATTGGACATTCCATTTTAGCATAACAAATCTGGCATGAGCTCAACTTTTCTATCTGCTGATCTCATGAATCTAGCACTTGCTATTTTTCATTGCAAGCACTGGTAAGCTTGATCTTCTGCCATCAGATCAGGTGCTTTCTATGAAGACAAAGCAGTTGTGATGTGGCAGCATATTAGGATCGTGCCAATAGGAAGAGATGAAGTGGAATGCATGTGGGCTTGGTGAAGCTATTAGCAATGTCACCCCTGGGTCAAAGCCCTAAGATGAATATGGATGGAGTCTGTGAAGTAAGACAAGTAAAGGATTAAGATGAAGTCACATGGAGTCAGAATCCATGGACTTGTAGAAGAGATTAGGAGTAGGCTTGAAGGCCAAGTAGAAGTGAGTGCAAGAGTATTAGGCTAAACCAAGTTGATATTCCAACTGAGATATGTACTGTTAGTTCTACAGTTTATATACTAGAGTGGAGTCCAATGGATGGAGGCTAAAATAATATAAGTCTGGAATATTCTATATCTAGAGGAGCCAAGTATTCCATGGACTCCGATATAACACCTACTCACTACTGTAACAGATTCTAGGTGTGATAAATGAATATGTGAAATTAGTATGTGAAATAGAGATATAAAATATAGAATAGAAACTGGGAAATAGAATCCAACAGAATCCAATAATGTGTTGGAGCTGGTGAGATAAGTTGAAGGTTGAAGTCTGTGGAGTCTATGGCATGCTCATTACAGTATCCTCCCCTTAGTGTTCTTGCCCTCAAGAGTGCTGATCCTAATGACTGAGTATGTTATGTGGAATTTTGTGCATGGATGTCATGTGATAAACACCTCTTAACTTGTAACCACCACCATCTAAGTTACTCAAATCTCTCCTCACTGTCTGCTATGTCTTCAACCAACTACTGCCATTCATAAATGCCTGAAGCATATATTGCACCGGTGATGCTAGAAGACATCGACCCTGATGAGCTCAAAAACCTTTATGCTAAGCATGATGAAGAGGAACCTTTATATTGGGAGGCCATGGACTCCCATGACAAATGGAAGATTGAAAAAGCTGCTGAGGAGAAGGTATAGAGAGCTGCAGTGGCCATAGTGTTAACCAAGAAATGAGTTGAGGATTATTCAAAGAAAATTGCCAAAGTGAAGGCAAGGAAAGAGGCAGAGGCTGCCACAACATGGAAACAACTAAAGATGAGGTGAAGAGATTAGAGGAGTGGTTGGCTGCAGAGGTAAGAAAAAGGGAAGAGAATGCAAGGAAGTTAAGGGACAGGTTGCTGGCAGAGTTGAGAGCAACAAAGGCCATGAAGCAAGAGAAGGAGAAGGTAGAGGCCCCAGTGGAGGAGAAGGAAACCAATAAGGGCAAAGGAAAGGAAAAAGCCATGGAGGCCATGAAACAGCAACTGGCATCGGATGGGGAGGATGACAATGTGGAGGACATTCAGGAGACTGAGGTTGAGGAAGCTATGGCAGATTCTCAGGGTTTGAAGGCAAAGGCAAGGGAGGTGTTTGGAAAATGTTGTAAAGAATGACAGGTATGGGTGGTAGTGGCTACAGGAATCAAGAAGCGGAAGGCAAAGTCCACACCTTACATGGTGGATAGTGATAATGCTGTGGGCCCTTCAGGGCATAACAACTCAGGTGAGCCTGCCCTAAAAGAGATGAAGACAGATCCAGTCCCAGGGAAGGGGGAAGGGGGACATAGAATTTATTGGCAAAGGTAAGTGGCTATCTGGGTCTGTGGGTGATACTAATTGTTGTCTAGATCACTGTTCTTGGTGTCATGCCAATAGAGCCCAGTGCTTCCTGCAAAGAAAGGATGCTCCTGCAAGCAATGCAGGATTTGAAAGGCAAGGTGCACATTCGAGGATGATGTGGAGCTGGCAGCAATGGAAGAAGTTTTAGACTTGCTGCATGGTTTGCATGCAAGGATGGACATGATGGAGGGAAAGCTAGAGGGCCTTACTTCAAGAGTTGAAGATCTCCTGGATGATTATCTCCCCAGGGCTGACCTCAACTATCCTTACAACTTTGTTCCAAAGGCATCCAAGGACAAATAGGCCATGGCCCTTCACAAGCTTCAAGACTTGGAGGGTGCTAATCCTGAGGTGCTCTGACAGGCAATGACATTGCAACTTAACAAGGATGTTGCCCAAGTTTGGCATTCACATGTTACCAATCCAGAAACTTTGAATGGCATGGACCCATTTGAGCTGTTGAATATGAAGCTCTGGATCAGAAGCCATGAATGTGGGGCATTAGTGGATGCCATTAATGCCAGTATTAAGTTTTGCAAGGCAAGGCAAGGGTTTTACCACATCGAAAGAAGTCACACAGAGTGGGGATTGTGGAAGAAGTTCCTGAATGGAATGGATGGATATTTGGTGGAGGATTCCAATGGGGAGTTTGAAAAGGAGCCAGTATGAGCAGAAATGGTACCAGGAGCAGGGACCATCAGGCTGGCTGAGCTCAATGCAATCAAGGGGAAGGATGGAAGGAGATTGTTGAAGAGGATTGAAGTTGAAGGAGAGATGGAGGCCTCAGAAGAAGAGAAAGGTGACAATGGAGATGAGGAAGGAGTTGAAGTCAAAGTGGAGGCCACAGAAAATGGCAAGGATGTAGACATGAAGGAAGGTGAGGAGTCTGTGGCCACCTAGTCCTTTGCTTTCTTGAACAATTTTTTATATATTGTATGTTTGTATATAGACAGTAGAATATTGTGCTTAGAGGGCATAAAATGTATATGGTTTTCTTGATGTCTGAAATAGAATGACAAAAAATAAATGAAGTCAAGAAAGGAACTGACAGAGTCTGTTCCCAATTAGAAAGGTAATTTGCAATAGTTTTCCAGAATTTTATTTGAAATTTGAGAGACATTTTCCATATGGAACTGATGGAGACATGAATCAAGAAATGATAGAGGAAGGTTTGATAGTGACTTTTTGAATGATGACCTTGAATAGAGGTCCTGGTTTCTCTAGATAATGACAATGGAAATCTTCAATGTATTCATCTGCAGAGAATTCAGTAGCAGGGATCCAAGCAAACTCTCCATCAGTACCTTTGTAACCCAACCATTGGACACAATAGATGAGAGGACATCAGAACCAACGGTCAAGTTTAGAGTCAAGAATCTGGGCAATCTTGTATTGTTCTTCACCATCAACTTTGACTGGAGGTGGAGGTGGTTGGGTACAATTAGGAATGGTATTGGATTCCATGG
Organism: Armillaria luteobubalina; assembly: GCA_030435615.1. NCBI lineage: Eukaryota > Fungi > Basidiomycota > Agaricomycetes > Agaricales > Physalacriaceae > Armillaria > Armillaria luteobubalina. The sequence goes on from JAUEPU010000089.1 coordinate 100,743, forward strand.
GTTCCAACTATGAGACATGGAATACAGGGTGAATGGAATAGAGATCCACAGGGAGTTTGAGAGTGAAGGAATAGGATCTGGGTGTGTGATGATGTCAAATAGTCCAAGGAATTTCTCTGAGAATTTTGTAGTAGGGCAAGTGGTCCTGATGTGTTTGGAATTAAGGAAAACCTTGTTGCCTACTTTGAAATCTGGAGCCAGAGACCATCACTTATCTGCTTGGTGTTTGTAGTGAGACTGAGCATGGGAGATTTTGTCATGAAGGAAAATGATAAAGATCGTTGAGGTTGACTATGAAGTCACAGGCCCAAGTAGAGGTGACATTGCATTCAGGATATACAGTGATGTTAGGATAGTACCCTTTGTTAGCAAAGAATGAAGAGATTCCAGTGGAAGCATTAGAGGCATTGTTGTATGTGAATTCAGCATGGTAAGAACAATAGATATGGATGTATTGTTTGAGGGTCTGATTGGTGCATTCAGTCTGTCTGTCAGCTTCTGGGTGATAACCAGAAGTGAAGTGGAGTTCCATATCGAGGGCTTTAGCAAGGGCATGCATGAATTGGCAGACAAATTCAGAGCTGCGGTCAGAAGTGATGTGATTAGGGACACCATGCTTGGAGAAGACATGGGTAACAAAAAGTTGTGCATAGTCCACAGAATTATTGGTAACATGAGTGGGTATGAAAATGGCCTGTTTGCTTGCACAGTGGACAACAACAAGAATGGCAGTGAATCCATTGGAGTCCAGAAGTTGTTTAATGAAATCCATGGAAATAGAATCCCATGGACATGTTGGTACAGGCAAAGGTTTGAGTAGGCTGAAAGGACAGTGTCTAGGTGTTCTGCTATGACCACAAGTAGTACAAGACTTGATGTAGTGGCGAACAAATTCATGCATCTGTCTGTGGCCAGGTATAATTCCATTGGACTAATTCAAGCATCTGATTTTGACCAAAATGACCTGCCAAGATATGATTGTGGTTGTTTTGTAGAACACAAAGATAGAGATCCACGGAATCTGGGACATAGATGTGATTGTCAAGACAGAGGATTCCTGACTCATCCACAGACCAGCAAGAAGGATTGGAAGGGGAAAAAGCAAGACAAAAACCTTTGGTCACCATGGCATCCATGGGTTGTGCTTGTTTGATATCAGAGTGGAGTTTATCCACATCCATAATAGCACTAGTGCAGAGTACAGGATCTTCAAGAAATGTAGCATGGAGAGAAGTGGAGAGTTGCTCTTAAGTGAATACAGGGTGGAAATTGTGAGGATTGACTTGAGCATATTGACTATCTCCCTCTTTAGGGTAGACGTCCCATTGTCTAGTGAGTGGATCTGGTTTCCCACCGAGTCTACCTGGCCAGAACTGAATAATAAGGTTGAACTGGGAAAGGAATTCAGACCAGCACACCTGCCATTGGGTAAGAACCTTGGTAGTAGAGAAATACTTGAGGTTCTTGTGATCTGTGATGACATTGATAGATTTCACAGAGCCTTCAAGGTAATGACACCAGTATTTAAAGGCTTCGAAAATAGTGAGAAGCTCTTTATCATGGGTATTGTAGTTGAGCTCAGCTCTATGGAGACTCTAGGACAAGAAGGAAATAGGATGAATTTCACCATACACAATATAGATAGAGAGGATGGTGGCAATAGCATAATCAGAGGTGTCAGTTTCCACAACTAATTAACGGTCAGAAATCCAGCGGGTAAGGATAGGAGTGTGAGTGAAAGCCTGTTTCAGCTCATTAAATGCAGCCAGGCATTTGTCATCAAATTTCCATGGAATACCCTTGCAAGTGAGATGTGTCAGAAGCAACATAATCTCACTGTATTCATACATAAAACAGCAATAGAAATTAGCAAAACCAAGAAATGATTGGATATCTTTGACCTTCTGCAGGGCCAGCCAGTCAACAATAGCTTTGACTTTGTCTTCAGCCATGTGTAAGCCTTCAGGAGAGAGGATATAGCCTAGATATTCCATGGAATCCCAATGAAATTTGCATTTGGATCCTTTGCAGTAGAGATTGTTGGCTCTAAGTCTGTGTAGGACCTCTTGTATGTGTTTTCAGTGTTCTGCAGGATTGTTGGAGTAGATGAGGATATTGTTGAGGTAGACAACAATGGAAACATCAAGCATATCTGTGAAGATGTCATTCACAAAGTGTTGCAAAGCCATGGGAGCATTAGTGAGACCAAATGGCATGATGTGTCATTCAAAAGGTCCATAGCAGATACAGAATGCAGTTTTCCATTTGCCTCCTTCAGCAATACAGACAAGATGGTAGGTGTAGCAGAGGTTGAGTTTTGTATATAGATGTGTGGAACACATGGAATCAAGAAGATCAGAAATGAGAGGAAGTGGATAGCAATCTTTTTTTGTAGTTTTGTTCAAGCTACAGAAATCAACACAGAGCCTGAGTTCACCAGTTTTCTTCTTGACGAGGAGTACCAGGGCTCCATGGGGAGAACGTGAGGGAAAAATCAAACCATTACAGATGTTATCATCAATAAACTCACATAAGGCTTTCAGTTCAGATTCAGAGAGGGAATAGATGGGTCCAAGCAGAGGAGAAGTGCCTTCCTCAAGATTGATTTTGAGGTCATAAGGGTGATGCTCAGGGAGTTTCTCTGAGAGGGAATCATTGAATACATCAGTGAAGTTATGGTACTCCGGTGGGACATCAGTTAGATCCATAGGGGCCACGGAGGTGGCTTGGCTACTAACACTAGATATAGAAGGCTGTAAGGTGAATTGTTGGGCACCTTCTTCTGCACAAGCTCATATGGAAGTGGCCAGAGAAATAATTGATATCTTGGGTGCAACTAAAGCAGCAAAGGATGGAATGGAAGGGTATGAGTACATAGGCTCATTGCGAGAGTATTGGGCTAAACCAAGTTGATATTCAAACTAAGGTATGTATTACTAGTTGTACAGTTTATATACTAGAGTGGAGTCCGACAGTGATGTGCTCGGTAATGGGCAGCGCTCAAAGGAAAACTAAACTCTAGATGAGAAATCTAGAGACTAACTCTCACTCTAAACACTCACACTATCACCAATGTTTGTAAGTTCGAGGTTGAGTACAGTAAAAGCACTCGTGTACGATCTTAGACTTTGATAATTCAATGTAAGGCGTTCGAAAACTACTTCTGATTCTGATCTAGAAGATGTTTACACAAGATACGCTAGTCGAGATAACGGGTTATAACGACGTGGGGTTTTAATAGGTAGGTAGGAACTGGTCTAGTTCAGAGAACAAATGTCGTCTAGGCGAGCAAATAGCTGGTCTAGATTACTTCTTAACTCAAACAATCAAAGAACACACAGGTTCTACAAAGAGCTCACAGGCTCTAGAGTTCACTAACTCTCAACACAAGTTCGCAGACTCGAGACAAAGAAGTACACAGACTTCTACAAAGGATACACAGATCCTACGTCAAGCACACAGACTTGCAAAGAGCACGCAGACTCTAGAGTACGCTGACTCTTTCAATTGTTCGAACTCAAAGCGTTCTAGGGCTTATTTCACTTCAACTACTTGTTCTTTCTTATTGGGTGACTTAGCAACGAATTACTCAGTCGAGGACAGGCACTTAAATCCGTTATTTGATTAGGTAGCTTATGGGCCACTAGCACAAATGCGGGGAATGCTTTCCTGCTGTTGTGTGTCTAGATGACGGTATTTTATAGTATTCTACGCCTAGGTATAGGAGTTGCTTATCTAGACTACTAGTAGCGTGATTATGTGTAGTAATACAAACAATGAGTAATTATTCTATAAGAATTGCGTGATTCCGAGATATTCATTCAGTTATACGGGGAGGCGACGGGTTTTTCTATTGCCTAGGAGTGCCATGCTGGTCCGTAGGCACTCCTGCCTCCGCTTTCCTATGGTGCCGTGTGGCTATTCATTCAGTACTTGTTTAATTGCCTTAGTATCTTAGTGGATGTAACCATCGATCGTGGATCAATCGAGGTACCGAGATTGTATGGTTGCGATCACTTGCGTGATCTAGACTGGTACCTTGGGTTCCTGACTAGGCTATTCGTTCATGCAGGGTTCAGGGTTTCTCATTCATTTCTTTTTAGACTAAGTTCATGGAGGATTTTGGTTCCGTCGTGACTTAGTAACTTATTCGAAGTGGTTTTCAGCTTTGTCGAGTTTGACAAGCTAATCTAGTTCAGGTTTTCTAACTTCTGGTTTTTGAGTTCATCTAGATACAGTGAGGTCCCGTTGTGTGGTGACTATGTGTAGTCTGTTTTTAAACAGGAAATAGCAAGTAATCTCGAAAGGCTTGTAGAGTTGACTCGTCTAGATGTCTTCTCTTACTTCCTCTTCTGTTACAGTTTTAGGTGCTTCAACACTGATCTAGATGACTCGACTTAGCAGTGCGAAGTCTCCACTCTAGTCCTTAGTACAGCTAGTAGTTTGCCTTAATTTGTATAAAATTCGCAAAATCTACGGGTAGCCTGATACCAAGCATATCAACGGACAGAGGCTAGAATAAGTATGGATGTGGCTGGAATAATATAAGTCTGGAATATTCTGTATCTAGAGGAGTTGAGTATTCCATAGACTCTGATATAACACCTACTTGCTACTGTTGACAGATTCTAGGTGTGATAAATGAATATGTGAAATTAGTATGTGAAAAAGAGATATGAAATATGGAATAGAAACTGGGAAATGGAATCCATCAGAATCCAATAAGTGAACTGGAGCTGGTTGGATGAGTTGAATGTTGAAGGCTGTGGAGTCTGTAGCATGCTCATTACAGTATCCCCCCCTTAGTGTTCTTCCCCTCAAGAGCGCTGATCCCGATGACTGAGTGTGACACATAGAATTTCATGCAGGGATGTCATGTGATAAATACCTCTTAGACTTGAACCACTACCATCTCCAAGTTCATAATCCTTCTCGTTGCTGTCCAAAATGTCTTCCCTTTCGTATTGTCACTTCCAAATGCCCAAGGCATACATCACACCCCCTATGCCAAACAATGTTGACCCTGATGAACTCAAGATTTTCTATGCAGAACACAATGTTGAGGAGACAGCATACAGAGAGGCCATCAACAGTCATGACAAGCGGAAAGTTGAGAGGGCTGCAGAACAAAATGCTTGGAAGGCAGTGAGAAAGTTGAGAGACCGGTTGTTGGAAGAGTTGGGGAAGTCCAAGGCCACAGAGAGGGATATGGAGAAGGGTAAGGGAAAGGAAAAAGAGATTCGAAAAGAAAAGGGGAAAGGAAAGGTGGTGGAACCTGTGGAAGTGCAGGACTTGGTGTCTGGTGCTTTGGATGAGGAGGATTTGGAGGCAGAAGAGTGTGGGGCCAAGGATCCTGTCGAAGATCCTCAACATTCAAAAGGAAAGGCAAAAGCAAGGGAGGTTTTAGGGGAGCATCATAAGAAATGACAAGTGTGAGCGGCAGTGGCAGCAGGAATCAAAAAGAGGAAGGCAAAGTCCACACCCTATGTGGTGGATAGTGATGATGCCATGGGCCCTTTGGGGCATAACGATTTGGGTAAACCTACCCTAAAAAGGTTGAAGATAGATCCAGTCCCCAGAAAGGGGGTTGTGGAGTTTATTGGCAAAGGTAAGTGGCTGTCCAGACCCATGGATGATACTAATTGTTGTATAGATTGCTGTTCTCGGTGTCATGCTGACAGAGGTATTTGTTTCCCTATGGTAACAGGATGTTCTTGCAAGTGATGCAGAAGAAAGAAGGCCAAGTGTGTATTTGGTGACAACACGGACCTGGTGGCGATGGAGGAAATTTTAGACTTGCTGCATGGGTTGCATGCAAGGATGGATGCTATGGAACAGAAATTGGAAGCCTTCAGAGACTATGTGGGTGACTTGCTGGATGATTTTCACCCTGGTACCAGTGTCGAGTATCCTCAAGATTTTATTCCTTTGGTGTCTGTGGAGGAATGGACCATGTCGCTAAATGAGCTTCAAGATCTGCAAGGTGCCAACCCTGAGGCACTCCGGCAGGCAATGACCATGTGACTTGATCAGGATGTCATGCAAGTATGGCATTCGAGGGTAGCCAATTCAGAGACTTTGAATGGCAGGGACCCTTTCAAACTTGCAAACATGGAATTGTGGATTAGAAGCCACAGACCTGGAGCACTAGAGAATGCAATCACAGCAAGTGTATGGTTTAGGGAGGCAAGGGATGGTTTTTACAGCATCAGGAGCCACCAGTTGGAGTGGTGTTTGTGGAAGAAGTTCCTCAAGGGGACCAATGAATATTTGGTTGAGGATTCCGACAGTGTAACGAGCATGCTGCAGACTCCATGGACTTCAACCTTCAACACATCCAACTGGCCCCAACTCATTATTGGAATCTGATGGATTCTGTTCCCTAGTTTCTATTCCATATTTCATATCTCTATTTCACATACTAATTTCACATATTCATTTATCACACCTAGAATCTGTCAACAGTACCAAGTAGGTGTTATGTCAGAGTCCATGGAATACTCGACTCCTCTAGATACAGAATATTCCAGACTTACATTATTCCAGCCATGTCCATACTTATTCTAGCCTCTGTCTGTCAGACTCCACTCTAGTATATAAACTGTACAACTAGTAGTATATACCTCAGTTTGAATATCAACTTGGTTTAGCCCAATACTCTCCCACTCACTTCTACTTGGCCTTCAAGCCTAATCTCAATCTCTTCTACAAGTTTATGGATTCTGACTCCATGTGACTTCATCTTAATCCATACTCATCTTACTCTGTGGATTCTGTCCGTATTCATCTTAGGGCTTCAACCCAGAGGTGACATTGCTAATAGCTTTGCCAAGCCCACATGCATTCCATGGACTCCATGGCATGCATTCCACTTCACTTTTTCCTATTGGCATGATCCTAACAACAGTAGAGATTGTTGGCTCTAAGTCTATGTAGGACCTCTTGTATGTGTTGTCGGTGTTCTGCAGGAGCATCAGGGCAGATGAGGATATCATCAAGGTAGACGATGATGGAGACATCAAGCATATCTGTGAAGATATCATTGAAAAAGCATTGGAAAGCCATGGGAGCATTGGTAGTATGAAATGGCATGACATGCCATTCAATGAACCCTGTAAAGCCTTAACTTGTAAATCAGTACTTAGCTTTTAACGATTCAATCAAGACCACTAATGAATATTCAATAGTAAAAACTTCTTTATTTAACAGTTGAGATTTAAGGATTTTTAAGTTGAAGATGGTTGATAGTTCTAGCAATAAGAGGCTAAATATCCAGGTAGGAATCAAGTTCTTCCAGTTAGGTGTACCTTCAGGCCTAACACAGGTCCTAATTCTTAAAGGAACACAAGGTAGGAGTAGAAAAAAAGTGATAGATTCAAGGTTCTAAGGCCTTATATACTGTATAGTACTTATGAGTCAATACAGAGTAATCATGAGTCATTCATATCTATTATTATAGCTAGAGTCAAACAAAGTCAGAAGGAGTCAGAATGAGTCAGGATCTAATTCATACTGGAGAAATAAAGGATCCATTACAGAGCCCCCCCACTCTGGATTGAGGAAGGCAGGCCTTAGTTGTTGTTGGCTACAACTTGCGATATTCCTCAGGGAGTCACAATGTTATGATTTTCCACATATATTCATTTTCTTTCTTAAATATCCAAAGCCTGAGTCATCCCCAACCCCATGTGACCAAACCAGAACTGGATGGCTTAGGCCTGGTAACTACAGTGTGTGCATACCGCATGACTACCATATTGTCTTCATGCATTCGATCTATTATTAGTACTACAGTTTTCATATATAAGTAGGTAGCTCTCACTGTAATACCCCAGCTTCAAGCTAAAGTTTATCTATACTGAACTTCTCTCTTAACTCGCTCAACCTAAGACCTTAGTCCAATATCATCACTGATATCTGAACTCCACAAGATTCTCGGGTGACTGTCCAAACATGAGACAGCCCGAGTTTACTCTTGTTTGGATCACATGAGGTTCGGGTCTAACACACAAGCTCAAAGCTTCCCTTCTTTCCTTGTGCATGACATGAGCAAAAACCTATGCAACAAACCAGAGACCTTAGCACCTCTCAGTTCCACATCGCCCTTGTGGTGATCATTGGCACCTTCACCCTAATCACCCTCAGAATCGGACTACGAGTCCTTGTCCCATGGATACAAGAAAACTGCCATGTCCACCCACAAACGTATGAGCTTGAAAACCTTGAGCAGGACAGAGCCATACCCCACCCAGAAGCCAAAGAACACCTGGCAGAGGGTAACAGAATCACTCGGGAAGAGTGTAAACGCTTTAGCCCGCACCACCTCCCACATTTCCCTCGACACCCCTATCAAACCCAGACACCCATCCCAGCTTATGCCAAGGATGCATCAGAATACACCACCTCAGTTGCCCAGGTCATCAGGATCGACACAGAGAGCACTGAGGAATTCCCTGCCTGCCCCTCCTCCGAAGAGCCCCAACCACCCAGCCCAGCTCTCTTATCCTGAAACCACTGCCCTTGCCCACCATCCCTTCAGTCCCCTCACTGACCCTTGGCTGCAGCCACTGAGTTATACCCTCCAGTGAATGGAAGTACTTGAGCCCCAAAGAGAAGGTGAAAGTAGTGGCGACTGGTGGCACTATACCCATCAGCTTCATCCCCTCCAACATGCCACAATCAGGATCCCAGCTGGTGCCATCTACCCTCCCACCCTCCAAATCAGTTGTCGAAACTCCCTCCTTGACCTTGTCCCAAGGGGAACAACAAGCACAGGAAGAGGAAGAGGAAGACAAGACTCAGGAGAGTATGCAGATACTGACATCCCCTGGCTCAGCCAGTTCACAGGAATGGCTGGCCCCGGGGGATGACCTGCCCCAAGTAATGATGTTCCTAAGTGAACAAGAAGATAAAAATGAGTATGACTGGCAGTATCAGGCAAGGTATGAGCAGATTGTAGAGGAGATTTCATGGCTCACTATGCCACTGGGAGTGTGCTATATGAAGGTAGAAAAAGAAGGAGACAAATTTGAGATGGGTAGATTACAGGTACATGCCACCCATGAGCAGGTGACCTTCATGTTCAATACAGATTTCCCCCTCTATGTAAAGGATCCTATGCCCAACTATGACCAGTGGAACCTGCCCATCCCAAAGCCACTGCCCAATTTCCCACCAAAGCTGAAACAGCAGATCCAGCAGCAAGGAGGACCCCCAATCCCCAGGGCTAACAAAGAAACCCTGGAAGATTGAGAAGCCACAGCAGAAGAACACTGGAAGAAGTACCGGGAAGTCCTGGCAAGCCAGAATGATCTCAACCTTGCCAAACTAGAACAAGCCCAGAAGCAGAAGGACCTGGACGAATACCGAGAAAAGCACGGTCTTCCCCCTAACCCTGATAAGGCACCACCCAACATCCCAGACCCAGGAGCACCAGAAGGAGCACCAGACCCAAACTCTCCCAGAGCCAGGGGAGATCTATGGTCATTACCCAGACCCCCACCAAATTGCATGCTGCCCATGCCCAACCCAGAACACCACTGAGGAGAAGCAGCAGTTGATGCCCTATTCCTCAGCATCAAACCCACCATGATGTGACTACCCAAACTGTTCTACAGAAAGCACAATGACATACAGAGGTTCTTCCTCCAGTGTATCACCTACTTTGAGGTACACCAAGGATACTATGAAGAATCCCACCAGATTACCTTCACCACCTCCCATTTCACCGGGAAAGCCCTAACATGGTGGGTACATTACACAGAACAATACTTTAGTGCCACACTCAGGAGATACCAATTCCCCACATGGGCAGAGTTTGTCCAACTAGTCCAAAAGGAATTCGCGGACCCAGCAGTTGAAGAAGTACACTCGCAACAAATGTATAGATTGAGGATGCAGGACAGAAATGCCCACTGCTACTTCCAGGAACTGGAGCAGCAAGTGCAACTTGTGGGGAGATGGGAGGATCAGGGAGAGAAAAGCCACATCATCGCTGCACTCTGAGCTGGAGTACCAGATGAATACACCATGGCTGTAGCTGCTGGCGAAAATATTTCAATAATGTACCCTCAGTGGAAATGCTGCATACTGCAAATCAATGATCAGTGAGCAGTGAAGTGAGCCTTTGACAGGACTCACAAGGGCTATCAGCCCCAAGACTCCCAAAACCAATGGCAGAATGCCTCCTGAAACGAAAACCAAGCCCCGCCACCCAGAAATCAGAATACACCCCTGCAACCACCCAAGGAGCCTGGACCGTCTAGCACCAACATGGAAACTGGACCAGTCTATGGTGGACAGGGACAGCCAATGGATATAGACCGACTCTGACGAAAGCGGTGCTGCCTCAATTGCCACCGAAAGGGTCACTTCACTGCTAACTGCAAGGAGCTGAGGAAGCCAAGGGATAGAGGCAGAAGATTCATGTGCAACAACAATAATCGCCACTATCAATGAGTAGTTGAGGAAGGAAGCGAGCCTGAAGAGGAGAAGACACCCTCAACAATGGAAGTGGAGGAGGTAAAAGATGGGGCTGACAAGTAAGTGATTCTACTTGGTTGGCCAGACTCTCAAAAGGTGCTTTACATACTGCTGGATGGACTTATGATACTTCTGTAGTTAAACCTATCGTGCATTTGAATATACCCACTACTATTGCCTCCAGCAAAGCACCCAAAGAATTGCAGAACCAGTATGATATTTTAACGGACAATACTAACAAGTACTCCAGGACTACACCTTGGGCCCCACCAAAGTCACCCTTGAAACACCCTTGGGTGATGCCTGACAAGCAGAAACATGCAGCTTCCCCAAAAAGAAGAATCTCTGACTGCAACCAGCTGCAGCAGAGGGAGCATGGAGTGGCAAAAGCCCTGGGTGGCAAGACTGCGAAGGTTGTGACCTCTGTGAAGAAACAGATGCCAGAGATCACCGGATGATCCTTGCCAGGGATCCAGAGATCTAAGGATCAAAGGGTGCTCCCTGGACCGGTGGAGTCTGCAAACTGAGGCAGAGAGCCAAAGCCAAAGTTGACAGGAGACATGCACCCAAAGATCCCAGACCCCGAGATTGAAGAGGGCGGCCAGACCAAGGCTGAAGCAAATGTAACTTGAAGGAAGTTCTCAATCAACAGGGCACAAGTGCCTCATCTGCCATGCAAGATGGGTGGTAGGTGTGCCCAAGGACCAGTAAGTCCACCCCCACTCTCTCCCTGCTCACAGAAAGTCTTTGTAGAAGAGGTCCTGGACAACGAAGACAACATGTCCTACCAACTGGCTGCTGCAGCCAAAAATGCAGATGCATGCAGGCTATCCCCAATGCAAAAAAGTCCTCCTTTGGAGGCAAGACGCCCAACCCATGGAGCCAAGAGCATGGCTACCAACAGCAGCAATGCCTTGGCGGAAACACCTGTGAACCCTAGTGGTTCTAGAAAGGCAAAGAAGAAAGCAGAAGAAGAGTACAACGAGGATGATGACCCAGTGGCAAGAATATCTCAGAGGACATTGTTATCACAAGAAGGGAGACCCCAGCATAATGGACCCACAAGCATACCAGAGATGGTGGATGCAGATAAAGGAGGACCACAACTGGACAGAGTTGAAGACGATTGAGAAGGAAGAATCTGGATACATGATTCCATTCAAAACAGAGTGGACATGGCACACAATCAGACAGGTGACGAGCAGTTACAAAGCCCATGCCATCTTGGTGCACTGCACCCACAAGGTATGCCAGGCAGAAATAGACCAAGAAATGATGCCACGCATCATGACATTACCTTGGACCCAAGCGCTTCAGCAGTTAGAAGAGCTTCGCAAACCGGTCCGATACATCCGATGAAATGCATGGGCCAGAGCCAAAGATTTGACCACCAAAATCTGACTCAAAACCCTCACCAATCAACAAACCCTTAAAACCACAGCCCTAATAGACAGCAGATGCACCAGAAGCTTGATCAACCGCAAATACGTAGAAGAGCACAATCTACCAACTCAAGCAACCAGTGCCCCCATTCTGGTCTACAATGCTGATGGTACACACAACAAAGCTGGGGAAGTCACCCACTTTGTCGAACTTTGGATGACCATAGGAGGACATGACAAATGAATTGATCTAGCAGTCACAGACTTAGGCACAAGAAGGGTATTTCTGGGACATGACTGGTTGATACGTCACAACCCCATCATCAACTGGAAAACCCAGAAGATCATATTCAGATGGTGCCAATGTCAGAAGCAATCATTCACCTTACCAGACACTGACCCTGATGACAGATGGGACAAGGAGTTGGAGGAAGGGGAGGAAGGGGACACCATACTAGCAGTAGACATGACAGAGGAAATAGAAATCAGAGCAGTTCATCACACAAATGACTTGGCAGCAAAGGTGAATGACAACTTTGATGAACTGCCTGACTGAAAACCTTGGGACCATGCTATTGAGCTAGTACCAAACACCAGCAATACCCTACTGGAAGGATACATCCCTCCAGATCCCCTTTCGCATCCCCTTTCTTCTTCATAAAAAAGAAAGATGTCACCCTCCATCCTGTCCAGGACTACCGAAAGCTCAATGAAATGACCATCAAAAACCAATATCCCCTACCACTCATTTTGGAACTCATGGACAAGCTACAGGGTGCCAAATACTTCACCAAGCTAGACATGTGCTGGGGATATAACAATGTACGCATCAAGGAAGGCAACAAGTATAAAGCAGCCTTCCGAACCAATAGAGGACTGTTCGAACCCACAGTCATGTTCTTTGGACTCACCAACTCCCCGGCAACCTTCCAGTGGATGATGAATGATATATTTCATGACTTGATTGCTGAAGGAAAGGTAACCATTTACCTTGACAATATCCTTATCTTTTCCAAGAACCTCCAAGAGCACCGACAGATAGTTCAGCGAGTACTACAATGTCTCCGAGAACACAAGTCATTCCTCAAGGCTGAGAAGTGCGAGTTTGAAGTCCTGGAAACAGAATATCTGGGTGTCATCATCAGCAAAGGACTGGTCAGAATGGACTCTGTCAAGGTCAAGGGAATCATGGAGTGGCCCACCCCCACCAAGAAGGAGTTGCAGAGCTTTTTAGGCTTTACCAATTTTTATCCAAAATTCATCAAAAACTACTCCAAGATAGTATGACCAATGACTCAGCTCACCGGAAACACCTCTTGGAACTGGGGCACTGTCCAAAATCAAGTGTTCCAACAGCTGAAGAAGCAAATGGCAGAGGATGTAATCCTGGCATTGCCCAAGGAAGATGGAAAATTCAGGGTAGAAGTGGATTCTAGCGAAGGGGCAATCGGCACAGTATTGAGCCAACAACAAGACAGCAAATGGAGACTGGTAGCCTTTCTTTCAAAATCACTGACAACAACGGAAAGGAACTACGAGATCTATGACAAGGAACTCCTAGCCATAATGCTTGCTCTCGCTGAATGGAGACACTATCTGATGGGAGCTGCTGTAGACTTCAAAGTATGGACAGACTATCAAAACCTTTAATATTTCAGAAAACCCCAAAAGCTCAATCACTGACAAGCCCACTGGGTAACCGAACTCACTGAATACCACTTTTCCTTGCACCACAAACCTGGTGCCGCCAATAAGAAAGCCGACCTATTATCCCAACAGGATGACCATGATCAAGGAAAACAAGACAACAATGAAATTGTGGTTCTGAAACCAGAGCACTTCCATGCCATGATCATTCCCACAAGCTCAACCATCCACTCGAAAATCAAGCATGCTACCAAGAACACCAACAAGTGGGACCAAGGAATCTCCGATTCCCTGAACCATGAAAGAGGAATCACAAAAGAAAATGGACTTCTAACCCTCAAAGGAAGAATCTATGTTCCAAGAGACGAGAAGTTGAGAGGAGAGATAATTGCCATGTCCCATGACCACCTCACCACCAGACACCCCAGAATTGACAAAACCAATGAACTTGTTCAGAGGGAGTACTGGTGGCCAAAGATCAAGCAAACAGTAGAAAGATACATAAAAGGATGTGAAACATGCCAACAAGTGAAATCCAACACTCAGGCATGAAAAGCACCCCTTCACCCCAATGCTATTCCATCAGAACCATGGATGCACATCTCCATTGACCTAATCACCGGTTTGAAAGAGTCTGGAGGCTACAATGCTATTCTAGTCATCATCAACAGATTCTCAAAAGAAATCATCCCAGTAGCATGCAACAGAACCCTGATGTCTGAAGGAACCACCAAGATATTCCATGACAAGGTCTTTGCCATCCACGGCATGCCCAGAACAGTAATCTCAATGGCTGAGTGCTTCATTCACAACATCCTGGAGGGTGCATCTCATCCTCATCCTGAAGTCAATGGATTGCTTTCTGGTTACATGCAAGCTCATTGCCCTGAAGACACCAAACATGTCTATGGGGGAAGTCAGAAGATCCCTCATCCCTTCTTCCATGATGTCTCCAACTGGCTGAGCGGAAGTACCTCCACCCTAGAATGTTCATCCTTGATGGACAATATTTGCCTGCCATGGAATCCTACAATCACCTTGCACAGTCACCTAATTGTTGACACTTGAATGGCTACTATACTGAAAAGTGTAGTAAATGTCTTCCCCCACAGAATCACCATGATCCACTGAGCTCTTAGACTTCTGTGTCTCCCAAAATTTGAAGTTTGGGCTAGTGTTCCCCATCTCCTCACTAGTTTTCTTCTGCAAAGATCCTTTCTCTTATTCCCTGCTGGTCAGGAATACATGCTGATTTCCTCATGAGTCCGGTTGGGTGGAGAAAGACATCAATGACTACAAGGGAGTTGGCAAACTAAATAGACAGTATCTCAGATCAGTTTACAAGATGCTAGAAAGGGAGAATGTAGCTGCATTCATCATGATAGGAGGTGTACTTGGATTCATATCTAAATAGCTGGGAGGATCCAGAGCTCTCGATCAGTTGACCTGGGGGCCCTCCATCCTCATCTCTCAGTACTACAAATTCCTCTGCCATAATCCTGCAATGGGTATCAGCAACTTCTTAGCCCAAGAGAAGGTCATGAATGGTGAAATCCAAGCTTTTTACAGCTATCTGGAGCAGTTTGATGCCAGTCCACATACCATGTTACCGACCAACACCATACTGGAACACTATTTCATGCCCACCACTAGAGGATGGAATACTCAGTGTTTGCAACTGATTATTCAGATCCTGGAGAAAGTACAGCAAGGGGTTGCAGAACCCTTGACTGAATCAGGATGGAGGGATTACTTGTTTCAGTATTGCTCAGATCACACATTAGATGAAGGATACAAGGCTACTGTCACTGATTCCAACTATGGGCAGTCATTGATCAATCTGGCTTTTCTGAAGAGTTGGAAGAGTGGGAAATTATTGAGCTTGTGTGTTAGACCCGAACCTCATGTGATCCAAACAAGAGTAAACTCGGGCTGTCTCATGTTTGGACAGTCACCCGAGAATCTTGTGGAGTTCAGATATCAGTGATGATATTGGACTAAGGTCTTAGGTTGAGCGAGTTAAGAGAGAAGTTCAGTATAGATAAACTTTAGCTTGAAGCTGGGGTATTACAGTGAGAGCTACCTACTTATATATGAAAACTGTAGTACTAATAATAAATTGAACGCATGAAGACAATATGGTAGTCATGTGGTATGCACATGCCATAGTTACCAGGCCTAAGCCGTCCAGTTCTGGTTTGGTCATGTGGGGTCGGGGATGACTTGGGCTTTGGATATTTAAGGAAGAAAATGAATATATGTGGAAAATTGTAACATTGCCCTCTCATCAAGGCAGTCATCCTGACTGCCATTAGGGCTCCAGCATTTCTTCTAGTTCTTCCTCTACTCATCTCCAATAGTTCTGGATATATTCTCCCCATACTTCTCCACCTGGGTTTTGGACTTGAATCTTTTTCCCATTGTTTCGTTCAACTAGGTAAAAGTATTCCCAGGTTCCAGTTCCATTGTCCTTGTATTCATGTCCCACAATTTCTTTTATGGCTTTGGGGTTTACGATTGTCTTGGCTGTGATTACTCTTCCATGTTCGGCTTGGCTCTGTTGGTATTCCTCTATGGCTTCTTGGGCATTCTCCATGTCTTCTTCTGTTACCCAGTCATTGTGTTCCCTTGTCCAGCCTGTCCATTTTACAAAGTAGTCTGTTATTAGTCAAGAAGGTTGACCCTTTTTTCCTCTTACCCTTCAGGTTCAAGTGTCAAGGACTTCTTTGACTTTGTACTGTTCTTCATCTTCAATGAGGTCTGGTGGCAGTGGTGGTGGCTTATTTTGGTTTGGGAATGCTGGGGGTGTATACAATGTTAAGAGTTTCTCGTTGAAGTGCAAGTGAATTCACCAATGGGGTGGAAGTTTGAGTTTATAGGCAGAGGCACCTGCTTTTTCAAGGATTCGGAATGGGCCTACTCACTTGTCATTGAGCTTTTTCTTGGGTCTTGGGAGATGGAGATTTGTGGTGTCAAGCCATACTAAGTCATCCTTCTTGTATGTGATCGCTTTGCCCTTTTGTTTGTCATATTGGGTCTTCATTTTCACAGCAGCTTCTTCAAGGGATTGTTGACACTGTTTGTGTACTTTTTGCATTTGAGAAGCAAAGTTTCTGGCAGTGGGATTTGTGAAGGGACTGCAGCATTCAGTTTCTGGGATTACTCAGAAGTTAAGTCCATAGATGGTAAAGAATGGACTTTGGCCTGTGGTGGAGTGTTTCTGATTGTTGTGGGCAAATGCTGTGAGGGCAAGCCATTTGTGCCAGTCATCTTGTTGATATCTAGTGAATATTCTTAGATATTTCTTGATTTCTTGGTTGACTCTTTTGGTTTGCCCATTGGTCTGGGGGTGAAAGGCAGTGGAGGTGTTAGGGGTGATCTGGAGGATTCGATATAGGTCTGTCATGAACTTCAAGATGAATTGAGGACCTCAGTCTGAGTTGTCCAACAATTCATTGCTGTCTTCTGTTGTGAAAGAGCTAAGAACAGAGGAGGAATCATCAACTGAGATTAGCAAGGGCATGCTATCAAAGGCTGGCCTATCGTTACCACTTTCTGTATCTTCACTGGAGAGGTAAATTCTGTCTCTACAGACAGTCCTCCATGGGTCTCTTACATTGTACAGCCGCATCCTGCCGTCCTTCCAGTGGACGCCTTGAGGTCTAGTGATATGCATATTGTTATCCTCATCAGGGCCCAAGGTTAATTCTTGAGGATGCTCACCTTGTACTTCCACACATGTCTCAATGACATCTTCTGCGAGAGGAATTGAACCCACGTCCTCTGCTGGCATGATAGAGCTTGGGAGTAGGCTAGAAGATAGAATAGGACCTGGAGTGGGTAACTCCACCAAAAGGGTAGATGGATCAAAGGGATAAACTAGTTCCTTTGTTGAGGTTCCAACCTTAGTCCCTGTCTCCTCTAGTGTCAGCAAAAGAGAAGTAGGGATGTACGGCTCACCATCCCAACTGCCCCAACTCTCCATAGCATCGACATTGATGGGTTGTACCTTCATGTAAGGGAAAAGAGGACTGATTGAGATCCCATGAAGGGGTTGGGTCAGACTGTGGGAGAAGGTGTACCTTTCCGCCAAGGATTGAAACTCTTCCCACATGCTATTCTGTCTGGCAGCTTTGACCTTGGTTTGTGCTTCCTTGGCTGTCAATGAGTCTCCTACCCACTCTAGCTGCCTATTGTGCCAGAAATATACCAGAATGTTTCCTCCTTCATCCTGATAAGTCATCACTTCTGACTTGAACATCCACTGCACTAGTAACCACAATGGTTATGTGAGGGGATCAGAGTCCACTCTTCAATAGTGAGATAAGAGAGAGCTTGTGGGGGAATGAATAACAGGGATGAGCTCAGATGGACCATAGTCACATTTTGAAGGTGCTCGTCTGACTTCCAAAGGTCTTTGATAAAAAGCTGGATCTCAGGGATATCCTCTTCCATGACAATGGTTCTTGTGCCAGAACAGGCAGCATGATAGAGTTCGTTTAAGTCCTGATTTACTCGAAGGAGTCTGTGACAGTTGGAGGTACTGTCCATCCACAGTAGGAATACAGGGCAACCACCTTGAATGGCTTAGGAGACAAAGAATCCTTGGACTGTGTCTTCAGCATCAAACATGCCTCCTCTCATGGGTAGTGAGGAGAACTGAACCTTGTATATGAACATGCACACTGAGGCGGGAAAGGACGAGGATCAGTTCTTTTCCAAGGTAATCCTCCATTGATTGAGGTAAGTAAGGAGTTCCCCCATAACCACTATAGCGAGAGCTTGAACACTCCTGGCTTGGTCCTGTGATTTGAAGGAGGAAGATAGAAGAGTTAGGTCAAATATTCTGGGAAGGGGGGATCCTGGGACAAACACTGGGTGCATGGTCACAAAGTTAATAGCAGAGATGACATCCTCTAGCTGTCTCCTCACCTCTTTGGCCCAGCCATTCCTGAAGGTTAACTCGCCATCCTTCCTCTCTATTAACTCCAATGGTAGCTCCTCAGATAAGTCAAACATCCACATTCTATATGGAGAGTCTAAGGCTGAACCAAAGATCCTCCAAGGGTGTTGTACATCAAAAACGATGGGTTTGGCCATGTTGAGTAAGTTGATTTGAAGGTTTTCCAAATCTTTCACTGTAACCATGTCTTCAGTGAAAGAAGAGGAAGAAGGATTGCATGTTAAGAGAAGGTAGACATCTGCATTGTGATGCGGGTGGTTGTATGCTTGCATATGGGGGTTGCATGAGACTATAGCACTGCATGGAATGTGTCCATCATGGTCTGAAAGGAGATACTGAGTCATGATAGTTAAAATGGGGAGTAGTTGTCTTTGAGATTTGGGTACTGACCATTCTCATTGCCTCTCTCTCTTTTATACCACCTTTAGTTTGGTTAATCCTTTTGAATCCAACTAGAACTTGGTCAATTTATGTAACTCTGAGTCAGAGAACTCTGAAGGAGTCAGGAGGGTAGTCCTCATGTTAGGCATGAGTCAAGGATGAATGAAATAGCTCACATTTGAATGTCAGAGAGGGAAGGGAGTTAATCGGAATTTAAATTTGAATTTCATAAAGTTATAATCGTCTCTACCCTGGATTGGATGATCTGGCTGTGGGATCCACAGGGCCAATCCTATAGCTGGTTGGAGTTCTTATATTCCCTAAGAATTTCTGGCACATTGGTAAGGTCTTTAGTCATTGCCCAGGTGTCATATTGTGGCCCAAAACCTTTCCACCATATCAGATACTCCAGATTTGCACCCTTCCGGCAGTGTCCTACTATTGATTTGACCTCGTATTCCTCAGCTGCTGTCTCTGAACGAGTTTCAGGGAGCTTGGTTTGGTCACCCCACTCTTTTGGGCTGGATTGATAGACTTTCAAGTGCTCTATGTTAAACACAGGAAATCCAGGGTAATTGCTGGGTAGCCTCAACCTGTACACCTTTGGATTCACCTTTTCAACAACTTCAAATGGACCTATCCATCGTTGTACGAGTTTTGCTCCTTTTCCTTTGCTTTCCTTCCATTCCAAGGAGTGGGGGTTTACTAGTAGAAGGGCTCTGGGTTCAATATCAGGAGCGCTCTTCCTTCCCTTGTTGTAGTACTTAGTTTGTGCCTCCTGAGCTCGGGCTATTGCTAGCCTAGCTATCTCCCTGTGTCTCTGCAATCTTTGCAAGAAGTTATCGGCCTCTGAACTTGTTGAATATCCCCCTTCCTCATTGTCTAGAGAAGGAGAACTTCATGTTAATAGGGTTGAGGGTTGAAACCCATACAGCAGTTTAAATGGAGTAGTTCCTGTCAATGTGTGTACATGGGAATTATATGTGAATTCTAGTAGATGAAGCCACTCAGCCCATGATGATCAATCTTCAGCAACATAGGCTCTCAGGATGGACTCGAGAGTTTTGTTCACTATCTCTGTTTGGCAATCATGTTGAGGATGATGCAACAATGACAAAGCCATTCTGGTCTTTAAGCTTTTCATGACTTTTCTCCAGAATTCTGAGGTCCACCTGGGGTCCCAATCAGATATAATGCTCAACGGTAGTCCATATTTCAATACAATTTTCTTTACAAAAATCTCTACAAATTCTTCTGTATCCATTCCTGTAGTAGTTGCTATAAATTGTGCATGCTTGGACAGCCTGTTGACTACCACTAGAATGGCATTGTACTGTTCAGACCATGGCAAGTCAATGATCAGGTCCATAGATATCGATTCATAAGGCCTAGTAGGTATAGGGTTTGGGATTAGTAATCCAAATTTGTTGAAGTTCAAGCCTTTCATCTTTTAACAGATGTCGCAAGTGTTACAAAAAGCCTTTATGTCCATCTTCATCCTTCTCCAGTAGAATTTTGATGACAACTTGTACCATAATTGTTCAGCACTTAAGTGTGTCATTTCCATGGGGTTTTCATGAGCTTCTTCAATTACTGTCTTCCTCATTGCCCTTGGTATGCATAGTCGAGGTTGCATTTCTGGGTTGAGAAAGTATAATAGGTTGTCTTCTCCTATTATGAATGGTTCCCTAGGGATCTTGAGTCCTCAGTTGCCTTAGCTTCTTTGTACATCATCTTGAATTGAGCATTGGTCTTATAGCCCTATGTGAATTGATCCCTGCTTTTGTTATCCATTGACATGTGTATGGAAGGTGTTTGCAGATTGATAGCTGACCACAGTAGCTCCAGTAGCTGATCTCCCTCAGTTACTACATTTTCCCCAGAGCCATTGACCAGTTCCTTCTCCTTCTGGGAAGCTTGGATGCTTTGCTTCTTCTTTGTCTTCTTATCCTTTCCAACATTCCCCCCAGCATCGAGGTTTCTCGTTTTTTGTCTGGTAGTCACTGCAAAAGCTTCAGACATTGCCCATACCACTTGTACTCTTCGAATGGGGATGCCTCTGGCAGCAATTTCTTGTATTTTCACTAAGTTGTTTCTTGGTCTTAAGAGGCTTTTCTCTGGATCATTCAGTGATTGATGCTCTGGAGGTGACCCTGGCAACTGCGACAAAGGGTCAATGTTCAAATGTTTCCTCCCTGGATGATGCACAATCTCTAGATTAGGGGCAAACACTGAAAACACAGTTCCCCAGGCTGCGAGGCATCAATTGGAATTTTCATAGGTCTTCACCCACTGTAAAGTAGTGTGATTGGTTACTAAGGTTATCTTTTTACCCTCTATGAAAGGTTGAAACCTTACTAGACCTTTTTTTGCTGCTAGGGCTTCCCTCTCTGTCATGGAGTATCTGGTTTCTGCCCCTCAAAACTGTCAAGAGTAGTATCCAATAACATACTCCACCCATACTTCTGTTTCCTCAAATTCTGCAGCCCATTCTTGAGAATAGTCGAAACCCATTGTCTTCACATTGATTTTGCTGTACAGTCTCAGGATCAGAGTACTTTCATTCCAAGCTTTCTTCAACAACTCATAGGCTTTTGTATTCTTTAGGTCTTGAATAAAGATTTTCTGAATTTGCTGCAAGGTACAGCCACAGGCTAAGTTGGACACATCAGTGTACAACTGATAAGGTAGCCCTTCGATGGCATGCCCTAGCACAGGGGCTTCTAATAGGGCTTTCTTGCTTGATATCCAGGTGTATTCCTGTTCTTCCCCCTATTTCCATACTGATCCTTTCTTCAGGTTGTCAAATAGAGGTCCCAAATGATCTGCAAAGTATGGTATGAACATCTGAAAATATACTAACATCCCTAGGAACAATTGGAGCTCAACTAACTTACTAGGTCTTTCAAGATCTTGGACAGCCCTTACTTTCTCTTTGTGCATTGACAGGCCTAACCTCAAAACTTTATGCCCTAACAGTAGAATTGATGAATAGAAGAAATGACATTTTGTTGGAGACAAGGTCAGTCCACTTTCCTCAATCACTCCTAGCACTTTATCCAAGTAGCTTATGTGGTCTCCAAAGGCCTTCAAATATACCACTATGTCATCAATATAGACCAATGTGAAAATCCATAAAAATGGCATGAGAATACCCTGCATGACCCATTGAAATATTGATGGTCTGTTTCTCAGCCTGAAAGGCATTCAGCTAAATTGAAATAAGCCCCAATGTGATCTAAAAGCTGTTTTTCACAATCATCCTTGTGTATTGTCAGCTGAGTGAATACTGAGAGGGCATCCAGACTGGACAGGGCTGCTAAGATATCAGTCTGCCTCAGAATGGGAAACTCGTTGCGGACTGTTAACGTATTTAGTCTTCAATAATCTATGCAAAATTGAGGCTTGTTGTTTCAATACACAATAATGATGGAAGCTCCCCATAGACTCTTTGAAGCTTCTATGATGCCTTGCTGAAACCACATGTCTATCTGCTTGTCTATCACCTCTCTTTTTGCTGGAGATGAAGCATACATGGGCAGGCTAACAGGTTGGGCCCCTTGACTGTGTTAATTCTCACTTTGGCTGGATAATGACCTGGCCACCCATCAAACCTGAAGGCTAGGGCATGTTTTTTGAGCATCGACCATACCATTTCAGCTAAATCCTCAGGTAGGTCTCCTACATCAAGCAGTTCCCTCAAGTTTTTCAAGGGGAAAATGGTTGAATCAGGCATGGAAGTGACCTTTGGTCCTTCCTCCATTTCTTCCTCATCTGTTATCTGATTCACAAGGTGCAATACTCACTTCATCAGTTCTTCATCTTCAGGTGACTTAGGCATGTCAAAATATTGTTTAGCTTCGGTTATCAATCTGATTATTTCTCCCTTCTGGATGTAGCGAGGAAATTCCATCAGATTGGCTACTGGGACAAACAGGGCTGAGGATGAGATAAGAGCATTGGGGCTCACTAGGTAAGAAGTAGGGGATGATGGAATCAGGTTTCGTTTCACAATCCAGTCAGTATCTGTGGAAAATGGTCCTTCTACCTCCACTATTCAGGACGTCTGAGCTGGAATCAAAATGTCTTCCTTTGCACATGCTGACCCTTCTCACTTCTGTTCCTGCAGAGCCTTTCCTCTTCTTCATGTTCTTCTTTTGTCAATGTTTTTCTGCTTTCTCAAAATGGATCGTGGCATGAGCACTGGCTTCTAGTCATCTGAAATTGTTGGTCTTATTTACTTGGATTGCATCTATCCTCAAATTTTGGTCATCTCCATAAAGAATTGAAGTTCCCAAGCTCACATTCTGTTTCACTGTGAGTTCATAGTTTAAGTGGTAGTTCTCTCCTAACAAGATAGGGACCGACATACCAGGAACGAGGTAAGCTTCCACTTCCATTTCTATGATTTCACCAATTCTAGTAAGAGTGAATATTAGAAGCACCACATATCCTTTGATCTTCAAATTCTTGTCCATCAGTTGCCACAGTTTCATCTGTGTACCACATCTTATCTTAGGAGGATTCTTTAAGGTCTGGAAGTATTCTCAAGAAACTAGACTCACATCTGCTCCAGAATCATGTCTCAGCAAGACAGTTGAGTTTGCCATGCTAGCTGCCCAACCTTCTACAGCTAGGACCGATACTCCTATAGCAGACTGTCCTTCCAGTACTACTCACCTCTTTTTGAGCCTTCTGGGTTTTGTAAAGGCTAAACTAGCAGGAAGAGAAGGTCTTGTTTTCCTTCCATTGATAGGGCTAGTTTGCAGCCTGTTATCCTTATTCTCGGTCTTACTCTCTATCTTCAAAACTTGAACAGTGCATACGTTCTTTGAGATGCCAGTTCAAAATCCGATTTTACTGGGACCTCTGCTTCGCTTGCTGGGTTGTTTTTGGATTCAGCTTCTTGTGTGAGCACTTGGTACACAGCTTGATAGGCATCCTGTGGACTAGTGGACTTGTTTATCAATGCCCACTGAGCTGACTTATTTTTAATTTGTTCCAAATATTTGTCCCAGTATGGACATTCCCTGTCCCAGTGTTTGGGACTGGTGCAGACCTTGCAAGGAGATAGTGACAGCTTTCCCAACTTAGTCTCTTGATTACTAATGGTATAGATAGTTTGTCAAGTGATAAAGGCTTGGGGCAATTCTGACACAAATCCTCTTTGTCAGAATCTCTGTGCTTCAAACATGTCATTCATGAGTACTTGCCACTGATCCCTCAAGAAGTCATCTTTTATTATTTCCAAGAAATTATTGACATTCTGTCATGTAGTCTTGCTTGTGCAGGGTCAATGTCAAGAACCAAGTATAAATTTCTGAGTCTGCTTTTAGTCCTTGCCACAACCACTGTCCAAGGTATTCTAGCATTCTGCCTCCAAGCCCTGCTAAATGTCTTATTTTCCAGAAGTAAGGAATAGCAGTATATGGGTTTTGTAACGAGCATGCCACGGTGTTGCGACTGCAAACGTACCAGCCATGTAGTTTTGCGATTTATTCTAAATATAACTTGTAATACAGTATAGGGGAGCGAGCGTACTTAAAGAATAAGCGAGCATACATAACCAGTACGCAAGGGCATCATAATTGTATGCACCAGTGACACCTGACGCGACAGACATAAACCAGAGCTTAGTTACAGCAGGTACTTGACAGGCATGCTTGACAGAAAGTTCACAAAGCACTGTTCGGCAGTGGGTAGTTGCGCTTACGGAGAGAGCTCACTTCCTTAAGCAGAGAATAAAGAAGATCGTAATTGAGAAGATCGGCGCACTCGCTAAATTAAAAGTGACGTACCGTACCTGAGAGGGCCGGAACAAACCTCACGCGAGAGATAAGATAAAATGCTATGGCTAGCACGTGGTTTGGATAGGAGCCTCGGCCGAGCACTGGTAAACCGAGTAATTGGTTGACAAGGATATCCGTTGCTGTGCAGAATTAGCGAGCTCACTATGTGCTTGACACTAATCTAGAAGATTATACACGTAGCACGAAGGGCTAGACATGGAGTGACCTGTGGCCGCAAGGTGATACACCCTCGGACTTGTAAATCGGTGTGCACCTATTGGGCCTTAGCGAGCTCACTATGGAAACGATGCTATAGGAGGAAATACCGAGCCGGACGCGAAGTAAGGCTGCGGCAACGGCGGGCTATGTATGTAGGAGTCTAGTTTACCTGGGTACGGCCTGCGGTATTTGTAATTAACAACGGTTGTAGTATAAGTAGGCAGTAGTCTGGGTTTAGTATACAAGTTTCGAACCCCCGAGTTATGGTGTGCGCATAGAAAGCGAGCGCTGTGATAAAGGATTAGTTTGTAGCTTCGAGCGTCGTATATAAATAGTGAGCTCACTCCGAGGAATAGAGATAACTGCAGAATCTGACTAGTGTGCTTAAGTTCCGAGTGAATAAGAATCAGTGTTCCAATTCTGTTCCATCTGAGTACTGTTTGGAGTCTGTGAGAGTATGAATTGAAGTGAAGTTTCTGAAATCTGTTCTGTCTGTCTGTGTCTGTTCTGTCAGTCTGTTTCTGAAATCTGTTTCTGTTCTGTTCTCTGAGTTGCTTCCGTTCCGAATCCGAGATCCATAGAAGGATTAGAGGTTGTTCTCGTCGTTGCAGTCAGTTCCATTAACCCTATGCGCCTGCATGTAGTGAGCTCACTAAGTTTGTACTTGGGGAGGGGTTAAAAGAGCGAGCTCAGTGTCGTTGCGACCTGCAGTGTGTCCAATTGTGTTGTAGGACGAGTGTCCTAGTGTAGTTTTTGAATATTATACTTCGCCTGGAAGGTTGCGCCTTGAAGTGTACCTTCTTGTAAAAGTTCCTAGCCTTAGGATCAGTCTGAAACGAGTAAAACGCTGCATAGCGTCGGGATAATAAGGTGCTTTACTAGTTCTAAAGTACTAGTAGTCGCAAGGTGATATAATCTCATCCCCCCACGTACTTACGAGGGTGATTGTATAGATTGAGTAGTTGTGTGAGTGTGTGTGAGGTTTAGTGTGTGTAGCACACTGTTCCGAGCGCTATTCCACAGTTGCCCACAGCCAGCCTCATCAACGGACTCCATGGACTTCAACCTTCAACCCATCCAACCAGCCCCAACTCATTATCAGAATCCGATGGATTCCATTTCCTGGTTTCTATTCTACATTTCATATCCCTATTTCACATACTAATTTCACATATTCATTTATCACACTTAGAATCTGTCAACGGTACAGAGTAGGTGTTATATCGGAGTCCACAGAATACTCAACTCCTCTAGATACAGAATATTCCAGACTTATATTATTCCAGCCATGTCCATACTTATTCTAGCCTCTGTCCATTGGACTCTGCTCTAGTATATAAACTGTACAACTAGTAGTACATACATCAGTTTGAATATCAACTTGGTTTAGCCCAATACTCTCCCACTCACTTCCACTTGGCCTTCAAGCCTAATCTCAGTCTCTTCTACAAGTCCACGGATTCCAACTCCGTGCGACTTCATCTTAATCCTTACCTGTCTTACTCCATGGACTCTGTCCATACTCATCTTAGGGCTTTGACCTAGGGGTGACATTGCTAATAGCTTTGCCAAAGCCACATGCATTCTGCTTCATCTCTTCCTATTGGCATGATCCTAACAGTATATTCGAACTCAAACCCTTCAGTGGAAATTTTAGGCATGTCTACCATACTTCTCAAACAAACCGAGACTACTCAGTCCATCATGGACCCCAAGCCTACATTCTCTATGAACAACATTCCCCAATCCATCTCCAAAGGAGATCAACACCTTTTTGGTGAAGACTCCGCATCCACCAGCCGGTCCCATAGGGAAACCTACACCCACAATGGCTTCACCCAATGCCAAGCCAACAAGGGAATCAATCCTGATCTGTTCAATCTCAACCTTGCCCCCGGACCCTCGGAATCCATTTCAGGTGGCTATGGCAGCTACTGAAATGACCCTCCATGGACTCTGATTCCTAACCCACATTGCACATTCCCTGTTCAAAATGAAGAGGAACTTGGCGGCGATTCCAAGGACAATGTTGACTCCCCTAGTAACCACAGCTCGTGCCATCTGCAGGGCAATGACAATTGCAGACCTGGCAGTGGCCCACCTAATCCTGGTGGCTCCGGTGGTCCTGGCAGACCTGGCGGTAACCCTCCTAACCCTCCTAACAATCACAAAGCCATGATCAGGGACTTCTTTAACCTGCTCCATGGCCTTGCCAACCAAGTCAATAACCCTCCACAATGCCCAATATGCACCAAGATCAAGGAGCCTGATACCTTTGATGGCTCAGACCCATGGAAACTAAAGGTGTTCATTGTTTCCCTCCAGTTGAACTTCAACAACAGGCCCAATGCATTCCACACTGATGCCTCGAAGGTCAACTACACTGTCTCATTCCTTTCCAGTGTTGCCCTTGATTGGTTTGAACTGGATATTCTCCATCCTAACCATGCTCACCCTCCTGCCTGGGCATACTCCTATGCCACCTTTCTTGTGGAACTCCAAACTAACTTTGGTCCATTCAATGCTGTCAGAGATGCTGAAGATGAGTTGGAAAACCTTCGGATGCATAACAGAGACCAGATTATGAAGTATATAGTCCGTCCGTTTCAATCAACATGCCTCTATTGTTGGCTATGGTGACAATTCCTTGTGCCACGCTTTTTACTGCGGACTTTGCTCATGGACTAAAGATGATATGGCCCATCATGGTAAGCCTGATAACCTCCATGACATGTGTACCCTAGCACAGGAACTCGATGCTCATTATTGGACTCGGAAGGCCGAGATGTCAGATGAAAATCATGATAAACCTTCCTCTTCATCCTCTTCCTCCAAACCTAAGGGTTCAGGTTCAAACTCAAGCTCTTCATACTCCGCAGTGTCCAAATCCTATGGTTCCAATTCCACAGGCTCCGCCTCCACCTATCAGTCCTCTTCCTCATCCTCTTCTTCATCCTCATCCGCCAAGAAGCCCTACGCTGATAAGCTAGGCAAAGATGGCAAGCTCACTCCCAAGGAGAAGGAACGTCGCCGAAAGAACAACCTCTGTATGTTCTGTGGCAACAGGCACAAGACCCAGGACTGCAACAAGTGGAAGGCCACGGGTTCCAGTCATGGTTGTGCTGCTGAGGTTTCAGAACCTTCCACTTTTATTGATTTGGCTCCTTCGGAGTTGGAAAAATAGAGAGCAGCCCTGTTTCCTCTGTGCAAGGACAGGGTTGTGTTGACTGTCATTGCACCTCAGAGATCGTAACCCTCAACGCTGCCACTCTTTCTCACCATTCACTTATTGTATCACTATCCTCTGAAGTTGGTTCTGGATCAGAACCCAACAGCTCTCCTATTTCTATTATTCTCCATTTTCTTGCTCTCGTCGATTCCGGTTCAAGTCATTGCTTCATCGATTCCAAATACTTTGAGGATCATCATCTCCCTACCACTTCCATTCCTCCTGTTCAACTTCGACTTCTCGATGGCTCTGCCGGATCTCACATCCCCCATTCCATTTCGCTCTCTGTACAGTTCCTGTCAGGCGACATTATCCCCATTGACTGCTATGTCACTCATCTTCATTCATCCTGTAACATTGTTCTGGGATACAACTGGCTTTCCCACTACAATCTGTTGATTGACTGGGCAAAGCACAGTATCACTTTCTGTTCAAAGCTATTTGGTGCTTCTATTCCTTCTAGCACTTCCACGGCCTCCGACACAGCAGTGCCACACTGCTCAGACACTTCAGGTCCAATTCCATCCAAACCTCCCTTGAGATCCTGACAGACTCCACCACCGTATGAGCCTATCTACTCATATCCTTCCATTCCATCATTCGCTGCTTTGGTTTCATCCAAGATATCAATTATTTCCATGGCTGCTTTCATACAAGCTTGTGCAGAAGAAGGTGCCCAACAATTCACGTTACAACCTTCTATGCCTAGTGTTAGTGGCCAAGGTGCGTCCGTAGCCCCCGTGGATTTAACTGATGTCCCACTGGAGTACCATGACTTTGCCAATGTGTTCAGTGATTCCCTCTCAGAGAAACTCCCCAAGTATTGCCCTTATTACCTCAAAAACAATCTTGAGGAAGGCACTTCTCCTCCGCTCAGACCCATCTATTCCCTCTCTGAATCTGAACTCAAAGCCTTATGTGCATTTATTGATGATAACATCTGTAATGGTTTCATTTCCCCCTCACGTTCTCCCCATGGAGCCCTGGGACTCTTTGGCAAGAAGAAAACCAGTGAACTCAGGCTCTGTGTTCATTTCTGTGGTTTGAACAAAATCATGAAACAAGATTGCTATCCACTTCCTCTCATTTCTAATCTTCTTGATTCCATGTGTTCCGTGCATCTATATACAAAACTCGACCTCTGCCATGCCTACCATCTTGTCCATATTTCTGAAGGAGATGAATGGAAAACTGCATTCCACACCCACTATAGGTCTTTTGAATGGCATGTCATGCCATTTGGTCTTATCCATGCTCCTGTGGCTTTCCAAAGCTTTGTCAATGACATCTTTGCAGATATGCTTGACATTTGTGTCGTCATCTACCTCGATGATATCCTCATCTATTCTGACAATCCTGCGGAACACCAAAAACATGTACGAGAGGTCCTACACAGACTCAGAGAGAACAATCTCTACTGCAAGGGATCCAAATGCAAATTTCATCAGGATTCCATGGAATATCTCAGCTACGTTCTCTCTCCTGAAGGCTTACACATGGCTGAAGACAAAGTCAAAGCTATTGTCAACTGGCTGATTCCACAGAAGGTCAAAGATATTCAATCATGTCTTGGTTTTGCTAACTTCTATTGCTGTTTCATCCATGAATACAGTGAGATTGTGTTGCTCTTAACATATCTCACTTGCAAGGGTATTCTGTGGAAATTCAACGATGAATGCCTGGCTGCATTCAACGAGCTGAAACAGGCTTTCACTCATGCTCCTATCCTCACCCACTGGATTCCTGACCGTCAATTAGTTGTGGAAACCGATGCCTCCAACTATGCTATTGCTGCCATCCTTTCTATCTACCTTGAGGATGGTGAGATTCACCCTATTTCCTTCCTGTCCCGAAGTCTCCACAGAGCCGAGCTCAACTATGATACCCATGATAAAGAGCTCCTAGCTATTTTTGAAACCTTTAAATACTGGCATCATTACCTCGAAGGCTCCATGGAATCCATCGACATCATCACGGATCACAAGAACCTCGAGTGTTTCTCTACTACCAAGGTTCTTACTTGACAACAGGTGCACTGGTCTGAATTCCTTTCCCAGTTCAACCTTGTTATTCGGTTCTGGCTGGGTAAACTTGGTGGGAAACCAGATGCACTCACTAGATGATGGGATGTCTACCCTAAAGAGGGTGATAGTCAATATGCTCAAGTCAATCCTCATAATTTCCACCCTGTATTTACTCAAGAACAGCTCTCCACTTCTCTCTGCACTACATTTCTTGAAGGTCCTGTACTCTGTGCTAGTGCTATCATGGACATGGATAAGCTCCACTCTGATATCAAGCAAGCACAACCCATGGATACTGTGGCGACCGAAGGTTTTTGTCTTGCTTCTTCCCCTTCCATTCCTTCCTGCTGGTCTGTGGACAAGTCAGGAATACTATGTCTTGACAATCACATCTATGTCCCAGATGCCATGGACCTCCATCTTCATGTCCTACAGAACAATCATGATCATATCTTGGCAGGTCATTTTGGTCAGAACAGGATGCTTGAATTAGTCTGACAGAATTATACCTGGCCACAGATGCATGAATTTGTTCACCACTACGTCAAGTCGTGTACTACTTGTGGTCATAACAAAACACCTAGACACTGTCCTTTTGGCCTACCCAAACCCTTGCCTGTACCAACACATCCGTGGGATTCTATTTCCATGGATTTCATTGAACAACTTCCAGATTCCAATGGATTCACTGCCATCCTTGTCGTCATTGACCATGCAAGCAAACAGGCCATTTTCATACCCACTCATGATACCATTAATTCCACAGATCTCGCACAGCTTTTTGTTACCCATGTCTTCTCCAAGCATGGTGTCCCTAATCACATCACATCTGACTGCAGCTCTGAATTTGTCTCCCAATTCACGTGCGCCCTTGCTCAAGCTCTCAATATGGAACTCCACTTTACTTCTGGTTATCACCCAGAAGTGGATGGACAAACTGAATGCACCAACCAAACCCTCAAACAATACATCTGTATCTATTGTTCTTACCAACAAGACAATTGGGATACCCTATTACCCATTGCTGAATTTGCATACAACAATGCTCCTAATGCTTCCACTGGAATTTCTCCATTCTTTGCTAACAAGGGATACCATCCTAACATCACGGTATACCCTGAACGCAATATTGCCTCTGCTCGGGCCCGCAACTTCATAGTCAACCTTGATGATCTTCACCAATTCCTTCATGATGAAATCTCCCATGCTCAGTCCTGCTACAAATTCCAAGCAGATAAGTGACAGTCTCCGGCTCCTGATTTCAAAGTAGGTGACAAGGTGTTCCTTAATTCCAAACACATCAGGACTACTCGCCCTACTGTAAAATTTGCAGAGAAATTCCTCTGACTGTTCCACATCATCGCACAGCCTGGATCCCATTCCTTCACTCTCAAACTCCCCGTGGATCTCTGTTCCATTCACCCTGTATTCCATGTCTCACAGTTGGAACCCGTGGAATCCAATACCATTTCTAATTGTACCCAACCACCTCCACCTCCAGTTGAAGTCAACGGTGAAGAGCAGTACGAGATTGCACAAATCCTCAACTCAAAGCTTGACCGTCGGTTCTGGTGTCCTCTCATCTATCGTGTTCAATGGTTGGGTTATGAAGGTACTGATGAAGAGTTTGCATGGATCCCTGCTACCAAATTCTCCGTGGACAAATACATTGAAGGTTTCCATCATTGTTATCCTGACAAACCAGGACCCCTATCCAAGGTCACCATTCAAAAAGTCACTACCAAACCATCCTCTTCCATTTCTTGATTCATGTATCTGCTGGTTCTGTTTGGAAAATGTTCCCCCAATTTCAAATATGATTCTGGAAAACTATTGCAAATTACCTTCCTAATTGGGAACGGATTCCGCTGGCTCCTTTCTTGACTTCATCTATCTTTCTTCACTCTGTTTCAGACATGAAGAAATCCTATACATTTTATGCCCCTCCGGGCACAATACTCTACTGTCCATATACAACATACATATATAAATTGTTCAAAAAGGCCAAAGGAGACTAGGCATCCACGGAATCCCCACCTTCCTCCATATCTACATCCTCACCTCCATCCACAGCCTCTGTTTCGACTTCCCCTTCAACTTTGTCTTCGTCTTCACCTTCACTTCCACTTTCCATCTCCACCTCCAAGGCCTCCATGTCTTCTTCACCCACAATCCTCTTCACCAACTTCCTCCCATCTTTCCCCTCAATCGCATCCAATTCTGCAATTCCGACGGTTCCCACTCCTGGTACCATTGCATCCCTCACAAGCTCCTCCTCGAATTCTCCATCAGAATCCTTGACCAAGTATTTGTCGGTAACATTCAAGAACTTTTTCCAAAGTTCCCACTCTGACTGACTACCTCTGACATGGTAGAAACTCTCCCTTGCTGCCCTGAACTTCACACTGGCCTTTATCACATCTGTCAACGCCCTGCACCTGCGGCTTCTGAGCCAAAGATCCATGTTGGCAAGTTCGAAAGGGTCAGTGCCATTCAACATATCCGGATCCATTATCCTCGCATGCCTGACTTGGGCAACATCCTGATCCAGATGCATGGTCATAGCCTGGCGGAGAGCCTCAGGGTTTGCACCTTTCAAATCTTGAAGTTCATGAAGGGACACTGCCCATTCCTCCTTGGACGCCTTCAGAATAAAGTCATAGGGGTAGTCCACATTGGCTCCAGGACGGTAGTCATCTACAAGATCTTCAATCCTTGATTCAAGTACATCCAATCGACGCTCCATAACATTCATTCTTGCATGGAGGCTGTGGAGCAAGTCCACAACCTTATCGAATGCTGCGGGATCTGAGTCGTCTCTGAAAATGCACTTTGTTTTCTTGTGCCTACACTGTTCACAAGAACACCCTGTTGCAGCAGGGAAACAGATGCCTCCATCGGTGCAACATCGAGAACAACGATCTAAACAACAATCAGTATTAACTGCAGCCCTGGACAATCACTTACCTTTACCAGTAAACTCAACATCCCCCTTTCCTGGCACTGGATCTGTCTTCAGCCTTTTCATGGCAGGCTCACCTGAATCATTGTGCTCCGAAGGGCCCATGGCATCATCACTCTCCACAATGTAAGGCGCTGATTTTGCCTTACATTTCTTAACCCCCACAGCCGCCGCTGCTGCTTGCACCTTGCACATCTTTCGACCCTCTGCCAGATCCTCCCTCACCTTTCCTTTCGGATCCAAACACTTTTCAACTGCACCCTCCATGTCTGACTCATGCTCCTCATCTGACCCATATGCAACCAACCCTGGTAACTCTGCAGCCTCCATGGGATTGTCTTTTCCCTTGCCCTTTTTGGCCTCCTTCTTCATCTCCGTGGCCTTCATTGCCCTCAATTCCGCCAATGCTTTCTCCCTCACAACTCTTGCCCTTTCCTGTTTCTCCTTCTCTTCTGCAGCCACCCACTCAATCTCCAACTTCTTCGCTTCATCAGCCAAACATTTCTTCTCTGCGGCTTCCTTTTTTGCTTTTGCCCCCGCGATCTTCATTCGCTCCTCTTTCTTTTGAGCCTCCTCTGTGGCCGCTGCCTCTTTCCTCACCTTCACCACTTCCACCTCTTTTTCAACCCTCCACTCATTGTGAGCCTCCATAGCTGCATGATATGCTGCATCCCTCTCATCACGCTCAGCATACAGGATCGGCATCCTCTGGCATAGGCAGGGCAATGTATGCCTCTGGTGTTTGTGATTGACGGTACGAAGAAGACATGTCAGATAGCGAGGAGAAAAGTTTTGGACTTGAGATGATGGTGGTTAAAGGTTAAGAGGTGTTTATCATGTGACATCCCTGCATGAAATTCCACACATCACACTCGGCCATTGGGATCAGCACTCTTGAGGGCAAGAATGCTAAGAGGGGGATAATGTAACGAGCATGCCATGGACTCCACAGACTTCAACCTTCAACTCATCCAATTGACCCCAACTCATTATCGGAATCTGGCGGATTCTGTTTCCCAGTTTCTATTCCATATTTCATATCCCTATTTCACATACTAATTTCACATATTCATTTATCACACCTAGAATCCATCAACGGTAGTGAGTAGGTGTTATATTGGAGTCCACAGAATACTCGACTCCTCTAGATACAGAATATTCCAGACTTATATTATTCTAGCCTCCATCCATCGGACTCTGCTCTAGTATATAAACTGTACAACTAGTAGTACATACCTCAGTTGGAATATCAACTTGGTTTAGCCCAATACTCTTGCACTCACTTCCACTTGGCCTTCAAGCCTAATCTCAATCTCTGCTACAAGTCCATGGATTCTGCCTCTGTGCGACTTCATCTTAATCCTTACTTGTCTTACTCCACAGACTCCATCCATATCCATCTTAGGGCTTCAACCCAAGGGTGACGTTGCTAATAGCTTCGCCAAGCCCACATGCATTCCGCTTCATCTCTTCCTATTGGCACGATCCTAACAGGTTCCTGTCCCAAGTAGGTAAGTGCTCAGGCTTTAATTTTCCTTTGATTATGGGGACTGATGGATCATTAGGTGGGCGGTGACCGCCTCATTGTCCATTAGCTCCAGGCACACCAGGAGGACCAGGATCTCCTCTTCTTCCTCTAGGACCCATATGCTCTTGCTCGCCTCTTTCTCCAGGGATTCCTTGGTATCCTCAAGGACCTCTTCTTCCTGGATTTGGTTTGGGGTCACCTTCATCTCCTGAGGAGCTCAGAGATGAGGGAGGAGGCAGGCTAGGAAGACATCAAGGAGGAGGTAGTGGTGGAGATCCTTCTCACTCTTCAGGCACCAAATCTATTGTCTTGCTCCTTTCTACCAGTTCCAGAATTGAAGAGGTTTCGGAAGATAAACTGGAATCTGATGGAGAGGGATTCAAGTGATCATTAGATCTGGAGGGTGAAGGTACAGGACTAATATGCACACTTCGAATGGATGACGTTGATGACTCCCAGCTTGGTAGCCCATTGCACTGCTTGTAGGGTAAATGTAAGTAGCCTTCTGTTTACCTTGGTACTCCAAGTACTCATGATTGGTTGTCCTGATACTTGGATTTTCAGCTGGAGTTGTCAGGGATGAGTAGGGACACTGTAGAAGATTTTCTACTTTATTTTCCTCCTCTTCATTCTCATATATGTCTGATAAAGAGCTTCTTTGTCCTGGCTTTGTTCATTGTATCCCCATGTGTTAGGATTGTGCCAATAGGAGGAAGTGAAGTGGAATGCATGCCATGGAGTCCACGGAATGCATGTGGGCTTTGTAATGCTATTAGCAACATCACCCCTGGGTCGAAGCCCTAAGATGAATACGGACAGAGTCCATGGAGTAAGACAAGTAAGGATTAAGATGAAGTTGCATGGAGTTGGAAGCCATGGACTTGTAGAAGGGATTGAGATTAGGCTTGAAGGCCAAGTAGAGTGTTAGACCTGAACCTCATGTGATCCAAACAAGAGTAAACTTGGGCTGTCTCGTGTTTGGACAGTCACCTGAGAGTCTCAGATAGTTCGGATATAAGTGAAGGAGTCGGACTAAGTTCTTAGTCGAGCGAGTTAAGAGGGATGTTCGGTATTAATAAACTTTAGCTTGAAGCTGGGGTATTACAGCGAGAGCTACCTACTTATATACAAAAACTGTAGTACTAATAATAGTCACAACGTACGAAGACAATACGGTTGTCGTGCTGTATGCGCGAGCCGTAGTTACTGGCTTCCTGGCTTGAGCCATCCGAATATGGTTTTATATGGTCACATGGGGTCAGGGATAACTCAGTCTTCTGATAATTAAGAAAAAGGAATAAGAGCGAGAAATTGTAACATTACCCTCTCGTTAAGGCAGTCGTCCCGACTGCCATTAGGGTTCCAGCATTTCTTCCAGTTCTTCCTTTAGTGCTCTCCAATAGTCCTGAATATATTCTATCCATGCTTCTCCATCTGGGTTTTGAACTTGAATTCTCTTTCCATCGTTTCGTTCGACTGTGTAGAAGTAATTCCATGTTCCGTCTCTGATTTCCTTGTATTCGTGTCCCACGATTTCTTTTATCGCTTTAGGGTTTACGATGGCCTCAGCTGTTACTGCTCTTCCGTGCTCTTCTTGACTTTGTTGGTAGTCTTCTATGGCTTCTTGGGTGTTCTCCATGTCCTCTTCCATTACCCAGTCATTGTGTTCCCTTGTCCAGCCGGTCCATTTCACAAAGTAGTCAGTTACTAGTCGAGAAGGTTGGCCCTTCTTTCCTCTTACCCTTCGGGTTCGAGTGTCGAGGACTTCTTCGACTTTGTACTGTTCTTCATCTTCGATGAGGTCTGGTGGTGGTGGTGGTGGGAGTTCCTGGTTTGGGAATGCTGGTGGTGTGTACGGTGTTAGGAGTTTTTCATTGAAGCAGGGGTGAATACGCCAATGAGGGGGCAGTTTAAGCTTGTAGGCAGAGGCGCCTGCTTTCTCGAGGATTCGGAATGGGCCTACTCGTTTGTCGTCGAGTTTCTTTTTTGGTCGTGAGAGGTGCAGGTTTGTGGTGTCGAGCCATACTAAGTCATCCTTTTTGTATGCTACTGCCTTGCCCTTTCGCTTGTTGTATTGGGTTTTCATTTTGGTGGCGGCTTCCTGAAGGGCTTGTTCGCATAGCTTGTGGATCTTTTGCATTTGTGATGCAAAGTTTCTGGCGGCAGGATTGGTGAAAGGGCTGTGGCATTCGGTTTCGGGGACAACTCGGGGATTGAGTCCATAGACGGTGAAGAAGGGGCTTTGGCCCATAGCGGAGTGTTTTTGATTGTTGTGAGCGAATGCTGCCAAGGCGAGCCATTCATGCCAGTCGTCCTGTTGATATCTGGTAAATATCCTTAGGTACTTTTCGATTTCCTGGTTAACCCTTTCGGTTTGTCTGTCTGTCTGGGGGTGGAAAGCGGTGGAGGCGTTGGGAGTGATTTGGAGGATTCGGTAGAGGTCTGTCATGAATTTGGAAACGAATTGAGGGCCCCTGTCCGAGATTATGGTTCTTGGCATTCCATGAATAGCAAAGACTTTGTCACGGAATATTTTAGCGGTTCCTTCCGATGTGAGAGTGTCGTTGCATGCTACTGGAATGATTTCTTTTGAGAATCTGTCTACTATGACTAGGATGGCGTTATATCCACCAGATTCTTTGAGACCAGTGATTAGGTCGACCGAGATATGAGTCCATGGTTCAGATGGGACTGCATTAGGATGGAGGGGTGCTTTTTGTGCCTGAGTATTGGACTTGACTCGTTGGCATGTCTCGCATCCTTTTACATATCTTTCAATGGTTTGTTTGATCTTTGGCCACCAATACTCTCTTTAAACGAGTTCATTGGTCTTGTCAATGCCTGGGTGTCCGGCAGTAAGGTGGTCATGTGACATGGCGATAACTTCTCCTCTAAGCTTCTCGTCTTGGGGTACATAAATCCTCCCGGTGAGCATCAGGAGTCCTTTCTCCATGGTGATGCCTCGTTCATGGTTTAAGGAGTCGGAGATTCCTCGGTCCCACTTGTCGGCGCTCTCGGTAGCACACTTGATTTTCGAGTGAATGCTGAATGTGGTGGGCATGATCATTGCTCGGAAATGCTTGGGTTTGAGGACCACAATTTCATCGTTGTCCTCTTTTCCCTGGTCATGATCGTCTCGTCTGGATAGGAGGTCAGCTTTTCAGTTTGCAGTGCCAGGCTTGTGATGTAGGGAAAAATGGTATTTGGCAAGTTCGGTCACCCAGCGGGCTTGTCGGTGGTTGAGTTTTTGGGGTTTTCGGAAATACTGAAGGTTTTGATGGTCTGTCCATACTTCAAAGTCGATGGCAGCTCCCATTAGGTAGTGTCTCCATTCAGCGAGGGCGAGCATTATGGCGAGGAGTTCTTTGTCATATATTTCGTAGTTCCTTTCTGTCGTTGTCAACGATTTGGAAAGGAAGGCTACTGGTCTCCATTTGCCGTCTTGCTGCTGGCTTAGTACTGCGCCGATGGCTCCTTTGCTGGAGTCCACTTCTACTCTGAATTTTCCATCTTCCCTTGGTAGGGCGAGGATGACGTCTTCTGCCATTTGCTTCTTCAACTGTTGGAACGCTTGATTTTGGGTGGCACCCCAGTTCCAAGGGGCGTTCCCGGTGAGCTGAGTCATTGGTCATACAATTTTGGAGTAGTTCTTTATGAACTTTTGGTAGAAGTTCGTGAAGCCCAAGAAACTCTGTAGCTCTTTCTTTTTGGTGGGAGTGGGCCATTCCGTGATTCCTTTGACCTTGATGGGGTCCATTCGGACCGATCCTTCACTGATGATTACTCCTAAGTACTCCGTTTCTAGGACCTCAAACTCGCACTTTTCGGCTTTGAGGAACAGCTTGTGTTCCCTTAGGCGTCAAAGTACTCATCGGACTATCTGTTGGTGTTCTTGGAGGTTTTTGGAGAAAATGAGGATGTCGTCAAGGTATATGGTTACCTTTCCTTCTGCGATTAGATCATGGAAGATGTCGTTCATCATCCATTGGAATGTGGCAGGGGAATTTGTGAGTCCGAAGAACATGACTAGCTTGGTGAAGTATTTGGCTCCTCAGAGTTTGTCCATGAGCTCCGAGATGAGCGGTAGCAGATATCGGTTTTTAATGGTCATTTCGTTGAGCTTCCGATAGTCTTGGACAGGGTGAAGGGCGCCGTCTTTCTTTTTGATGAAGAAGAATGGTGATGCGAATGGAGATTTGGATGGTCTGATTCATCCAGTGGACAGGTTTTCATCTAAGAATTTGTCAAGTTCTTCCTGTTCATTTCGGTTCAGCAGGTATACTTTGCAATCAAGGATACTACTGGCGTTGGGGATGAGTTCGATGGCATGGTCCCAGGGCTTTCGGTTGGGGAGTTCGTCGAAATTGTCTTTTGAGAACAAGTCTTGGAAATCTCGATAGTCGGGGGGTACCATCTCTTCGAAACTCTTCTTTGGTTTCCCTTCGCTTGCTTTCGCAGCTAAATCATTGGCATGATGAATCGCTCTGATTTCTATTTCCTCTGTCATATCTACTGCTAGTATCATATCTCCTTCTTCCAGTTCCTCATCCCATCTATCCTCTGGGTCTGGGTCTGGTAAGGTGAATGGCTGTTTCTGGCACTGGCATCGTCCGAATATGATTTTCTGCGTTTTCCAGTTGATGACAGGGTTATGGCGTATCAGCCAATCATGCCCTAGGAATACTCTCCTGGTGCCCAGGTCCGTTACTGCCAGATCAATCTGTTCCGAGTGTCCTCCAATGGTCATTCGGAGTTCAACAAAGTGGGTAACTTTGCTGGCTTTGTTTCGCATGCTGTCAGCATTGTAAACAGGGATTGGGGCACTGGTTGCTCGGGTTGGTAGATCATGCTCTTCTACATATTTGCGGTCAATAGAGCTTCCAGTGCATCCACTATCAATGAGGGTGGTGGTTTTGAGGGTCTGGCGATTGGTGAGGGTTTCGAGTCGGATTTCAGTGGTCAAGTCCTTTGCTCCAGCCCAGGCGTTTCTTCGGATGTATCGGACCGGTTTGCGGAGTTCCTCCAGCTGTTCGAGTGCTTGGGTGCGGGGAAGGGTGACAATGCGCATTAGCATTTCTCGATCTGCTTCTGCTTGTCGCATCTTGTGTGTCCAGTGCGCTAGGATGGTGTGGGCTTTGTAGCTGCCCATCGCTTGTCTGATGGCATGCCATGTCCATTCCGTTTCGAATGGAATCATGTATCTGGATTCCTCTTTCTCGATAGTCTTCAGTTCTGTCCAGTCATGATCCTTTTTTACCTGTGTCCACCATCTGTTGTACGCCTTCATATCGGTGGCATTGGAGTCTCCTTTTTTGTGATAGCGATGTCCCTTGAGGTATGCTTGCCACTCAGGGTCGTTATCTTCATCGTACTCTTCCTCGGCCTTCTTCTTTGTCCATCTAGAACCGCTAGGGTTCATGGGTGTTTCCACCAGGACGTTGCCGCCATTGGTAGCCGTTCTTTTGGCTCTGCGGGTTGGGCATCTTGCCTCTGAAGGAGGACTTTCTCGCGTCGGGGATGGCCCGCATGCGTCTGCATTTTTGGCTGCAGCAGCCATTCAGTAGGATGTGTCGTCTTCATCGTCTGGTACCTCCTCTAAAGAGACTTTTCGTGAGTTTGGATGAAGCGGAGGGGGACTTATCAGGTTTTGGGCATGCCTACCACCCGTCTCGCGTGGCGGATGAGGCGCTTGTGCCCCGTCAGTTGAGAACTGTTCTGATCTGGGAAGGGACTTTCCCGCTCTGTCCCGTCTGCCCTTAGTCGGGTTGTCCCCGGCATTCGGGTGCGTATCTACAGGAGTCGCGGTTAGTTTCCTTTGAGGGATCGCTCCTTTGGTCTTGCCGCCCAGGGCTATTGCCTCTCCATGCTCCCTCTGCTGCAGCTGTTTGTGGTCAGGGATTCTTCTTTTTGGGGAAGCCGCACGCTTCTGCTTGCTGTCGATCCTGGATCTGTAAACCTTGGGCCATCCCGGGAGAACCCCCTCAGGTGCGCGGTGCGACTTGTCCTGTGAGATCCCGGGCAAAGATCCCGAAGGGGACTCGGTCCTAGGGGGAAGTATTGTCCCACTTCCCGTCGGGGTTTGCTCCATCTTGCTGAGGTATTCTTCGTCCTCTTGATCCATCATATTAGTTAAAATACTATACTGATTCTGCGATTCCTTGGGTGCTTTGCTGGGGATGATGAAAGTTGGTATATTCGAATGCGCATATAAATGTCCTACAGAAGTACTATGAGTCCATCCAGCAGTATGTAATGCACCTTTAGAGAGTCCGGCCGACCGAGTAGAATCGCTTACTCGTCGGCCCCGTCTTTTACCTCCTCTACTCCTGAGGACGAGGGCGTCTTCTCCTCATCTGATTCCACCTCTTGTTCTACTGCCCGATTGTCTCGGCGATTGGTATTATTGCGCAGGGTGAACCTTCCGCCTCCATCCCTTGGCTTCCTTGGCTGTCGGCAGTCGGCAGTGAAGTGGCCTTTCTGGTGGCAGTTGAAGCAGCGCCGTTCCCGTCGGATTCGGTCTATGTCCATGGGTTGGCCTTGTCCACCATAGACCGGTCCAGTCCCAGTGTTGGTACTGGAGGGGCCGGGTTCTTTGAGTGGTGGAGGTGGCGTGTTTTAGTACCTCAGGGGTCTGTTGTCATTTTGGGGTGGTGTACGGTTATCATTGCGGGGGGCGTTTTGGCAGTTTTGGGAATCTTGTGGGCGATAGCCCTTGTGAGTCCTGTCGAAAGCCCGTTTTACCACTCGCTGGTCGTTGATCTGTATTATGCGTCGCTTCCACTGGGAGTAAGTTCGGGGAATGTTTTCTCCGGATGCGACAGCCATTGTGTACTCATCTGGTACCCCAGCTCGTACTGCCACGACAATGTGGCTCTTTTCGCCCTGATCTTCCCATCTGCCAGCAAGTTGCACTTGTTGTTCCAGTTCCTGGAAGTATCGGTTGGCGCCTCTGTCCTGCATCCACAGTCCATACATGCACTGTTCGTGCACTTCTTCTACTGCCGGGTCGGCGAACTCTCTCTGGACTTCTTTGATGAAGTCTCTCCATGTGGGAAGGCAGTACCTGGCTTCGGTTTTGCTGAAGTATCGTTCCGCGTGGTGTACCCACCAGGTGAGGGCCTTGCCACCAAAGTGGGATGTGGCGAAGGTGATTTGTTGTGACTCTTCGTAATAGCCTTGGTGTACTTCGAAGTATAGGGTGCATTGGAGGAAGAACCTTTGGATGTCATCATGCTTCCCGTAGAACATTTCGGGCATTCGCATCATAGTGGGTTTGACCCTGAGGAAAGGGGTGTTTGCGTCGGCATGCCCTCGGGCATGTCCTGGGTTCAGGGCTGGGGGCATTTGGTCCGGCAGGGGTCTGGGCAGGGACCATAGGTCTCCTCTGCCTCCGGGTGAGTCTGGGTCTGGTGCCGGTGGTCCTCCGGGCGGGCCAGGGTTGTCAATATCTGGCGGCTCATTGTTGGGATTGGGGGGGAAGACCGTGCTTCTTCCACAGCGCATCTAGGTCATTTAGTTTCTGGGCCGTTTCTACCCTGGCAGTTTCTAGCTTCACTTCTTTGGCTAGAATGTTGTGGTAAAGGTTCCGGCGGGCCTGGGCCATGGCTTCTCATTCCTCCACGGTTTCTTCGGGTGCTCTGGTGAATAGTCGGGATTTTCCCGGAATTGGGGGTCCGCCTTGTTGCCGGATTGACTGTTTCGGCTTTGGGGGAGAGTCAGGCATTGGTTTGGGAGAAGGTGGGTACAGCTCGTCGTAGCTGGTTATTGGTGCCTTTGTGTAGAGTGGAAAATCTGTATTGAACATAAAGACGGCCTGCTCATGGGCGGCGTGTACCCGTAACCTTTTCATCTCCTCTTCGTCCCGTTCTCACTCTGCTTTCATATATCGAACCCCCAACGCACTTGCCAACCACAAAATCTCTTCTACTATATGCGTGTACCTTTCGTCGACTCTGGAGTCGTATTCTTCTTCTATCTCCTCCTCAGTTAGAAATGTCTTGATCTCCAGATAGTCGTCGTCGACCTCCGGCCAGTCCGGTTCTCTGGCTGAGCCACTTGGCTCCGCTGTCGACTCCGTCTCCTGAGTCTCGTCGTCCTCTTCCTCTTCCAGTATGCGTAGGTTCTGTAGGGATGAGGTCGAGGGGGATATGGTTCTGGCTGATTCGGAGGGAAGGGGGGTAGACGACTCCGGCTGGGATCCTGATGTTTGCGTGTCGAAGGGGCGGAACATGATGGGTACGATGCCACCAGTCACTGGGAGTTTCTCCCTCTGCTTGGGGCTCAAGCTGCTCCATTCTTCTGGGGGTATAACTCAGTGGCTGCGGCCAAGGATCAGTGAGGGGACTGAAGGATCGCTGGTAGAGTCCTGGAAGGTCGATGGCAGCGTGGTTGCGGGGAAGGTGGACTGGGCTGAGGAGACGGGGCTCTTTGGAGGAGGGGCGGGCAGGGAACTCCTCAGTGCTCTCTGTGTCGATCCTGATGATCTGGGTGACAGAGGCGGTGAGTTCCGAGGCGTCCTCGTCATATTCGGGGGCTGGGGTGCGGGCTCAGTAGGGGTGGTTAGGGAAATGCGGGAGGCCCCAAGGGCGAGTGCGTCCACACCCTCTTTCAGCTTCTTGGTCACGTTCACCCAAGTACTCTTCGGTCTCTGGCTGGGGTACGGGTTGGTCCTGCTCGAGGGTTTCGAGCTCGTACATCTGTGGGTAGACATAGTGCTGGCGGCATAGTCTTGGGATTAGGACTCCCAGTCCTATTCCTATGATGGTGAGGGTGAAGGGTACGAGAATGGCCACAAGGGCGATGTGGAACTCAGCGGGGGTCAGGTCTCTGGTCTGTTGCATGGGTCTTTGCTTGCGTCATGCACGAGGAAAGAAGGGAAGCTTCAAGCTAATTGTTAGACCCAAACCTCACGTGATCCAAACAAGAGTAAACTCAGGCTGTCTCATGTTCAGACAGTCACCGGAGAGTCTTGGATAGTTCGGATATAAGTGAAGGAGTCGGACTAAGTTCTTAGTCGAGCGAGTTAAGAGGGAAGTTCGGTATTAATAAACTTTAGCTTGAAGCTGGGGTATTACAGCGAGAGCTACCTACTTATATACAAAAACTGTAGTACTAATAATAGTCACAACGTACGAAGACAATATGGTTGTCGTGCTGTATGCGTGAGCCGTAGTTACTGGCTTCCTGGCTTGAGCCATCCGAATATGGTTTTATATGGTCACGTGGGGTCGGGGATAACTTGGTCTTCTGATAATTAAGAAAAAGGA
Source organism: Armillaria luteobubalina (assembly GCA_030435615.1). Lineage (NCBI taxonomy): Eukaryota > Fungi > Basidiomycota > Agaricomycetes > Agaricales > Physalacriaceae > Armillaria > Armillaria luteobubalina. Next base: position 144,615 of record JAUEPU010000089.1, read on the forward strand.
ATAAGAGCAAGAAATTGTAACATAGAATGAGTGTGAGAGTATTGGGCTAAACCAAGTTGATATTTGAACTGAAGTATGTACTGTTAGTTCTACAGTTTATATACTAGAGCAGAGTCTGATGGATGGAGGCTAGAATAAGTATGGACATGGCTGGAATGATATAAGTCTGGAATATTCTGTATCTAGAGGAGTTGAGTATTCTGTGGACTCCAATATAACACCTACTTGGTACCATTGATGGATTCTAGGTGTGATAAATGAATATGTGAAATTAGTATGTGAAATAGGGATATGAAATATGAAATAGAAACCAGGAAATGGAATCCATCGGATTCTGATAAGTGAGTTGGAGCCAGTTGGATGAGTTGAAGGTTGAAGTCTGTGGCGTCTGCAGCATGCTTGTTACAGTATCCCCCCCTTAGTGTTCTTGCCCTCAAGAGCGCTGATCCTGATGACCAAGTGTGATGCGTTGTTGAACCTAGACCCTAGACTTCTGTGGCAACGGCAACACCCAAAACTCCGAGAGAGCTAAGGAAAGATGCTTGCAGTCACAGTAGTCAAGGCTATGTGTTTGTGCAAGTGGTTCGGTGCACCTCCATGCAGTCAATTCCTCTAGACACAGGTATACACTTCGACTATACAGTCTGGAAGTAGTACCCTTCAGCAGTCAAGTACTAAGAGGCTCAGGCTGTAAGCTGAGGGGGATCTCAAGAAATGAGATAGAATGGAATCTAGTGTGACCTGGACACCAAGAAACCATCCCAAAAGATGTGGAATATATCTAGCAAACATGCACTGGCTATGGTCCTAAAACCAGGGCAATGTCCAAGAAAATAATGTAAAACCGATAAAATGTGGTAAATGGTCCTGAAATCGGTCTAAACCAGTGTAGAAGGGCTATAGCAAGTGGTGAAGGTCCTTCAACCGGTCCAGAGAGTGTGGAACGGGTATAAACAATGGCAATAGGTCTAAAGCTGGTGCGACATCCAAGAAAAACGGTGCAAAATCCTATAAAATGCGACAAGAGTATAGACTAGATGTCTAGAAGTGTACCTAATAAAGTGAGCAGAAATAGTGGTAATAAACATACAAAAACAAATTAAAACTGGTGGGAATCTTGGGCTCTTGGTCTATAAAACTGGAGCTATGGCAACAGGTGTGTGGAGCTTTGGAAAAGCAATAACAGTGATGAGGGGAATCCTATGGAGAGTGGGGTGGAGATGGGCCTTCAAAGAGGCAATATGATCCTAAACCAGGCTGGGAGATGACGATGTCGGCGATATAAAACCGAAATCGAAACCAAAACAGAAGCAATAAAGCTGGTGATGATGTGGAGGTGATTTAAAGACAAAAGCAAGTAGTTGGAGCAAGAATGCGTCTATTGGGCAGTAATAATGTGATCCAATAACGATTAAGAGTAAAGCAAGTGATGGGGCATAACTGTGGGCGACTGGGATCGACTGGTAGTGTATAAACTCGTCAATAGAGCATATATCTGGTAATTCGAAGCAATCCTCCTCTAACTAAGTTTCTACAGAGTATATATACTAAAAGTCCGAAATTATAAATAGAAAACATATCTAAGCATTGGTAAGGCTGTAACTTGGTAGCTGAGTAAAACCAACAGCAGGCATGTGGAAACTAGTCATCTGAAGCCACGGCATTGCATTTAATGCCGGGTTTTTGAGGGGAAACCATATGGGTGCTGTGACTGCTGTGAGGACCATGGGATGTTGTTTAACTGTGGGTTTTTAATGTGCAGCTCATCTGCTGAGGTGTGTGCAGCTACTATCGATTACTTTGAGGTCCAGGCATGGTAACAGCCTTAGTAAAACCGGTCTGAAGTGCCCATGCACTTTAAATAACTTGGAAGGAGGAGGATCAATCAATCACATCAATTTAATTGAAGGATCAATGAAAGCGCAGCAAATGACGATCCCTGGTAATGTAAGAATGCCATATCTGGTTGATTGTTGATCAGGCATGCCAGGGTATAATGGGGCATGAAGATATTGTGCAAAACCGGTCGAAAAAGGATATAAAAGAGTAGTGGGAGTCATAACTGGTGTACTTTGGTTTCTGGAAGAATATTTGAGTTGTAGCCTTTGAAAACTGGTCTGAATGACTGAAGAGTAATCACTGTATAACTGGTGGAGCATGGAGATATTGCTGAATGGGCTAGAGATTAAATTCGGAGTTTTCTTCTGGAGGTGGTAGGAGTATAATGGTATAATCTGTGAATTCTGAGGGCTGTATATATCCGTGAATTCTGAGCATACAGAGCCTGGAGGCTCATCAGCATGGAATTTTGTGCAGGGTGTCACATGATAAATACCTCTTAGACTTGAACCATCATCATCTCTAAGTTCATTATTCTTCTCCTCATCATCCAAAATGTCTTCTACTTTGTATCATCATTCCCAAATGCCTGAGGCATACATCACGCCACCTATGCTGAACAATGTTGACCCTGACAAACTTGAGACATTCTATGCAGAATGTGATGTCAAGGAGGGTGCATATCAAGAGGCCATGGACTCTCATGACAAGTGGAAGGCTGAAAAGGCCATGGAGAAGAAAGCATGGAGGGCAGCGGAGGCTGTGGCATTGGCCAAGAAGCGAGCTGAAGAATGCTCGAAGAAGATTGCCGACATGAAGGCAAAGAAAGAAGTGGAGGCTGTTGTGGAGAAAGAAAAGTTAGAACAGGAGGCAGAAAGATTGGAGCAAGAGCGACTAGCTATGGAGGCAAAGGAGAAAGAGGCAGCAAAACAGCTGAGGGATCAGTTGTTGGAAGAATTGAGGAAGTCAAAGGCCATGGAGAAGGAGACTGAGGAAAAGAAACAGAAGGAGAAAAAGGAGTTGAAAAAGGGCAAGGGGAAGGAAAAGGCTGTGGAGGCCGTGGACTTGTCAGAGTTGGTATTGTATGGGTCAGATGAGGAGGATGATGTGGAGGGTGGTCAAGAGACCGAGGTGGGGGAGTCCACAGGGTATCCCCAAAGCTCAAAAGGAAAGGCCAAGGTGAGAGAAGTACTTGTGGGACGTTGAAAGGAGTGACAAGTGTGTGTGGCAGCGGCCATGGGAATCAAAAAATGCAAGGCAAAGTCTACCCCCTATGTGGTAGACAGTGACAACACCACAGGCCCTTCGGGGCAGAACGATTCAGGTGAGCCTGCCACGAAAAGGCTGAAGATAGACCCAGTCCTGGGAAAGGAGGATGTTCAATTTCTTGGCAAAGGTAAGTGCCTGTCCAGAACTGTGGAATATACTAATTGTTGTTGAGATTGTTGTTCTCGATGCCGTGCTGATGGAGGCATGTGTTTCCCTGCAGCAACTGGACATTCTTGCAAGTGGTGCCAACACAAGAAAATGAAGTGTATGTTTGGAGGCGACATGGACCTGGTGGTGATGGAGGAGATGTTAGATTTGTTGCACAGTCTACATGCATGGATGGATATGATGGAGAAGAATTTGGAGGCCTTCGGCGACCATGTGGGCGACTTATTCAATGATTACCACCCAGGAGCTGATGTAGAGTACTCCTAAGATTTTGTTCCAAAGGCGTCTGTGGAAGAATGGACATTGTCAAAGCATGAGCTTCAGGACTTGGAGGGAGCTAATCCCAAGGCTCTCTGATGGGTAATGACAATGCGACTCAACAAGGATGTCACTCAAGTATGGCATTCACATGTCGCCAATCCAGAAACATTGAATGGCATGGACCTGTTTGAATTGGTGAACATGGAACTCTGGATCAGAAGCCACAGACAAGGGGCATTGACTGATGCTATTAATGCCAGCATCAAGTTTTGCAAAGCAAGAGAAGGGTTCTACTGTGTCAGAGGCCGATGGACTGAGTGGGGACTCTGGAAGAAGTTCCTGGATGGAACAGAGGAGTATTTGGTGGAGGACTCCGACAGGGAGTTTGAAGAAGAACCAGTGTGGGCAGAGATGGTACTGGGTGTGGGAACTGTCAGGATTGCTGAGTTGGATGTGATCAAAGGGAAAGAGGGTAAGAGGTTGTTGAAGCCAGTTGAAGGTGAAGAGGAAATGGAAGCCTTGGAGGGCAATAAAAGTGACAGTGGAGATGAGGAAGAGGTTGAGGGGGAAGTTGATGTGGAAGCCATGGGGGATGAAGACATAGATATGGAGGAAGGTGTGGAGCCTGCAGACGTCTAGTCTTCTTTTTGCTTGAACACTTTTATATACGTATGTTTGTACATGGACCATAGTATACTGCGCCCAGCAGGGGCATAAAATGTAGATGATTTCTTGGTGCTTGAAATGGAGTGAGGAACAAGAAATGAAGTCAAGAAGGAGCTGGTGGAGTCTGTTCCCAATTAGGAAGGTAATTTGCAATAGTTTTCCAGAATCATATTTGAAATTGGGGAAACATTTTCTGAATGGAACCAGCAGAGACAGGAATCAAGAAATGATAGAGGATGGTTTGGTAGTGGCTTTTCGAATGGTGACCTTGGATAGGGGTCCTGGTTTGTCAGGGTAACGACAATGGAAATCTTCAATGTATTCATCCATGGAGAATTCAGTAGCAGGGATCCAAGCAAACTCTTCATCAGTACCTTTGTAACCCAACCATTAGACACAATAGATAAGAGGGCATCGAAACTGATGGTCAAGCTTGGAATCCAAAATCTGCGCAATCTCATACTGCTCTTTGCCATTGACTTCAACTGGAGGTGGAGGTGGTTGGGTACAATTAGGAATGGTATTGGATTCCATGGGTTCCAGCTGTGACACATGGAATACAGGTTGAATAGAATGGAGATCCACAGGGAGTTTGAGAGTGAAGGAATGTGATCCGGGTTGTGTGATGATGTCGAACAGTCCAAGGAATTTCTCTGAGAATTTCACAGTAGGGTGAGTAGTCCTGATGTGTTTGGAATTAAGGAAAACTTTATCACCTACTTTGAAATCAGGAGCCAGAGACTGTCACTTATCCACTTGGAATTTGTAGCATGACTGAGCATGGGAGATTTCATCGTGAGGAAATCGGTGAAGATCATCGAGGTTGACTATGAAGTCACAGGCCTGAGTGGAGGCAATATTGTGTTCAGGGTATACAGTGATGTTAGGATGATACCCTTTGTTAGCGAAGAATGGAGAAATTCCAGTGGAAGTGTTAGGAGCATTGTTGTATGTGAATTTGGCAATGGGTAATAGGGTATCCCAATTGTCTTGTTGGTAAGAACAATAGATACAGATGTATTGTTTGAGGGTTTGGTTGGTGCATTCAGTCTGTCCATTGGCTTCTGAGTGATAACCAGAAGTGAAGTGAAGTTCCATATCAAGAGCTTTAGCAAGGGCGCACATGAATTGGGAGACAAATTTGGAGCCATGGTCAGAAGTGATGTGATTCGGAACACCATGCTTGGAGAAGACATGGGTAACAAAAAGCTGTGTGAGATCCACAGAATTAATGGTATCATAAGTGGGTGTGAATATAGCCTGTTTGCTTGCATGGTCGACGACGACAAGAATGGCAGTGAATCCATTGGAATCCAGAAGTTGTTCAATGAAATCCATGGAAATGGAATCCCATGGATGCGTCAGTACAGGCAAGGGTTTGGGTAGGCCAAAAGGACAGTGTCTAGGTGTTTTGTTATGACCACAAGTAGTAAAAGACTTGACATAGTGGCGAACGAATTCATGCATCTGTGGCCAGGTATAATTCTGTCAGACTAGTTCGAGTGTCCCATTTGGACTGAAATGACCTGCCAAGATATGATCATGATTGTTTTGTAGGACACAAAGACAGAGGTCCATGGTGTCCGGGACATAGATGCGATTGTCAAGATGGAGTATTCCTGACTTGTCCACAGACCAGCAAGAAGGATTGGAAGAGGAAGAAGCAAGACAAAAACCTTCAGTCACCATGGAATCCATGGGTTGTGCTTGCTTGATATCAGAGTGGAGTTTATCCACATCCATGATAGCACTAGCACAGAGTATGGGACCTTCAAGAAATGTAGTGTGGAGAGAAGTGGAGAGTTGTTCTTGAGTAAATACAGGGTGGAAATTATGAGGATTGACTTGAGCATATTGACTATCCCCCTCTTTAGGGTAGACATCCCATCATCTAGTGAGTGCATCCGGTTTCCCACCAAGTTTACCTGGCTGGAACCGAATAACAAGGTTGAACTGGGAAAGGAATTCAGACCAGCGCACCTGTTGTCAAGTAAGAACCTTGGTAGTAGAGAAACACTCGAGGTTCTTGTGATCTGTGATGATGTCGATGGATTCCATGGAGCCTTCGAGGTAATGACACCAGTATTTAAAGGCTTCAAAAATAGCGAGAAGCTCTTTATCATGGGTATTGTAGTTGAGCTTGGCTCTGTGGAGACTTTGGAACAAGAAGGAAATAGGGTGAATCTCACCATCCTCAAGGTAAATAGAGAGAGTGGCAGCAATGGCATAGTCGGAGTCATCAGTTTCCATGACTAATTGACAGTCAGGAATCCAGTGGGTAAGGATAGGAGTGTGAGTGAAAGCCTGTTTCAGCTCATTAAATGCAGCCAGGTATTTCTCATCAAATTTCCACGGAATACCCTTGCGAGTGAGATGTGTTAAGGGCAACACAATCTCACTGTATTCGTGGATGAAACGGTGATAGAAATTAGTGAAACCAAGAAATGATTGGATATCTTTGACCTTCTGCAGAACCGGCCAATCAACAATAGCTTTGACTTTGTCTTTAGCCATGCATAAGCCTTCAGGAGAGAGAACGTAGCCAAGATATTCCATGGAATCCTGATGAAAGTTGCATTTGGATCCCTTGCAGTAGAGATTGTTGGCTCTAAGTCTGCATAGGACCTCTCCTACGTGTTGTTGGTGTTCCGTGGGATTGTTGGAGTAGATGAAGATATCGTTGAGTTAGACGATGACAGAAATGTCAAGCATATCTGCAAAGATATCATTGACAAAGTGTTGGAAAGCTGTGGGAGCATTGGTAAGACCAAATGGCATGACATGCCATTCAAAAGATCCATAGCAGGTATGGAATGCGGTTTTCCATTCGTCTCCTTTGGCAATACAGACAAGATGGTAGGCATGGTGGAGGTCAAGTTTTGTATATAGACATGCGGAACACGTGGAGTCAAGAAGATCAGAAATGAGGGAAGTGGATAACAGTCTTTTTTCATGATTTTGTTCAAGCTGCAGAAGTCAACACAGAGCCTGAGTTCACTGGTTTTCTTCTTGCCAAAGAGTCCCAGGGCTCCATGGGGAGAACGTGAGGGGGAAATGAAACCATTACAGATGTTATCATCAATAAATGCACATAAGGCTTTGTGTTCAGATTCAGAGAGGGAATAGATGGGTCTGAGCGGAGGAGAAGTGCCTTCCTCAAGATTGTTTTTGAGGTAATAAGGGCAATACTTGGGGAGTTTCTCTGAGAGGGAATCACTGAACACATTGGCAAAGTCATGGTACTCCAGTGGGACATCAGTTAAATCCACGGGGGCTACAGACGCACCTTGGCCACTAACACTAGGCATAGAAGGTTGTAACATGAATTGTTGGGCACCTTCTTCTGCACAAGCTTGTATGAAAGCAGCCATGGAAATAATTGATATCTTGGATGAAACCAAAGCAGCGAATGATGGAATGGAAGGATATGAGTAGATAGGCTCATACGGTGGTGGAGTCTGTCAGGATCTCAAGGGAGGTTTGGATGGAATTGGACCTGAAGTGTCTGAGCAGTGTGGCACTGCTGTGTCGGAGGCCGTGGAAGTGCTAGAAGGAATAGAAGCACCAAATAGCTTTGAACAGAAAGTGATACTGTGCTTTGCCCAGTCAATCAATGGATTATAGCAGGAAAGCCAGTTGTATCCCAGAACAATGTTACAGGATGAATGAAGATGAGTGATGTAGAAGTCAATAGGGATAATGTCGCCTGACAGAAACTGTACAGGGAGCAAAATGGAATGGGGGATGTGAGATCTGGCAGAGCCATCAAGAAGTCAAAGTTGAACAGGAGGAATGGAAGTGGTAGGGAGATGATGGTCCTCAATGTATTTGGAATTGATGAAGCAATGGCTTGAACCAGAATCAACAAGAGCAAGAAAACGAAGGATAATAGAGATAGGAGAGCCATTGGGTTCTGATCCAGAACCAACTTCAGAGGATAGTGATACAGTTAGTGAATGATTGGAAAGAGCAGCAGTGTTGAGGGTTATGATCTCTGAGGTGCAATGACAGTCAATGCAACCCTGTCCTTGCACAGAGGAAACAGAGCCACTCTCTATTTTTCTGACTCTGTGGGAGCCAAATCAGTAGAGGCAGGAGGCTCTGAAACCTCAGCAGCACAACCATGAGTGGAACCTGCAGCCTTGCACTTGTTACAGTCCTCGGTCTTGTGCTTGTTGCCACAGAACATACAGAGGTTGTTCTTCTGGCAGCGTTCATTCTCTTCAGGAGTGAGCTTGCCATCTTTGCTGAGCTTGTCAGTGTAGGGTTTCTTGGCAGATGAGGATGAGGAAGAGGATGAGGAGGACTGGTAGGTGGAGGCGGAGCCTATGGAATTGGAACTGTAGGATTAGGGCAACATGGAGTAGGAAGAGTTTGAGTTTGAACCAGAACCCTTAGGTTTGGAGGAAGGTTTATCACAATTTTCACATGAAATCTTGGCCTTCCAAGTCCAATAACGAGTGTTGAGTTCCTGTGCTAGGGTATGCATGTCATGGAGGTTATCGGGCTTACCATGGTGTGCCATATCATCTTTAATCCATGAGCAAAGTCCATGGTAAAAAGTGTGGCACAAGGAATTGTCACCATAGCTGACAATAGAGGCATGTTGATTGAAGCAGACTGTATACTTCATAATCCGGTCTCTGTCGCACATCCGAAGGTTTTCCAACTCGTCTTCAGTGTCTCTGACAGCATTGAATGGACCAAAGTTAGTCCGGAGTTCCATGAGGAAAGTGGCATAGGAGTATGCCCAGGCAGGAGGGTGAGCATGGTTAGGGTGGAGGATATCCAGTTCAAACCAATCAAGGGCGACACCAGAAAGGAAGTATGTACTGTTAGTTCTACGGTTTATATACTAGAGCAGAGTGTCACGAGCATGCCGTGGACTCCATGGACATCAACCTTCAACACATCCAACCGGCTCCCATTCACTTATTGGATTCCGTCGGATTCTGTTTTCCGGTTTCTCTTCCATATTTCATATCTCTATTTCACATATTCATTTATCACACCTAGAATCTGTCAACGGTAGTGAGTAGGTGTTATATTGGAGTCCACGGAATACTCGACTCCTCTAGATACAGATTATTCCAGACTTACATTATTCCAGCCATGTCCATACTTATTCTAGCCTCCATCCCTCGGACTCCACTCTAGTATATAAACTGTACAACTAGTAGTACATACCACAGTTCAAATATCAACTTGGTTTAGCCCAATACTCTCCCACTCACTCTACTTGGCCTTCAAGCCTAATCTCACTCTTCTACAAGTCCATGGATTCCGACTCCATGCAACTTCATCTTAATCTGTTACTTGTCTTACTCCACAGACTCTGTCCATATTCATCTTAGGGCTTTGACCCAGGGGTGACATTGCTAATAGCTTTGCCAAGCCCACATGCATTCCGCTTCACTCCTCTCTATTGGCACAATCCTAACAGTATATTCGAACTCAAACCCTTGAGTTGAAATTTTTAGGAATGTCTACCATAATTCTTGAACAAACCGAGACTACTCAGTCCACCATGGACCCCAAGCCTACATTCTCTATGAACGACATTCCCCAATCCACCTCCAAAGGAGATCAACATCTCTTTGGTGAAGACTCCGCATCCACCAGCCCGTCCCATAGGGAAACCTACACCCATAATGGTTTCACCCAATGCCAAGCCAACAAGGGAATCAATCCTGATCCGTTCAACCTCAACCTCACCCCTAGACCCTCGGAGTCCATTTCAGGTGGCTATGGCAGCTACTGAAATGACCCTCCATGGACTCCAATTCCTAACCCACGTCACACATTCCCCATTCAAAACGAAGAGGAACCTGGCAGCGATTCCGAGGATGATGTTGACTCCCCTAGTAACCGCAGCGCTCACCTTCCGCGGGGCAATGACAATCGCCGACCTGGTGGTGGTCCACCTAATCCTGGTGGCCCTGGAGGTCCCGGTGGCCCCAGTGGTCCTGGCGGACCTGGCAGTAACCCTCCTAACCCTCCTAATCCTCCCAATCCTCCTAACAATCCTAACAATGATGAAGCCATGATCAGGGACTTCTTTAACCTGCTCCACGGCCTCACCAACCAAGTCAATAACCCTCCGCAATGCCCCATACACACCAAGGTCAAGGAGCCTGATACCTTTGATGGCTCGGACCCACAGAAACTGAAGGCATTCATTGTTTCCCTCCAGTTAAACTTCAATGACAGGCCCGACGCATTCTGCGCTGATGCCTCAAAAGTCAACTATGCTGTATCCTTCCTTTCCGGTGTCGCCCTTGATTGGTTTGAACTGGATATCCTCCACCCTAACCATGCTCACCCTCCTGCCTGGGCATACTCCTATGCCACTTTCCTCATGGAACTCCGGACTAACTTTGGTCCATTCAATGCTGTCAGAGACACTGAAGACGAGTTGGAAAACCTTCGGATGTGCGACAGAGACCGGATTATGAAGTATACAGTCTGCTTCAATCAACATGCCTCTATTGTTGGCTATGGTGACAATTCCCTGCACCACACTTTTTACTGCGGACTTTGCTCATGGATTAAAGATGATATGGCCCACCATGGTGAGCCCAATAACCTCCATGACATGCATACCCTAGCACAGGAACTCAACACTCATTATTGGACTTGGAAGGCCAAGATTTCATGTGAAAATTGCGATAAACCTTCCTCCAAACCTAAGGGTTCTGGTTCAAACTCAAACTCTTCCTACTCCATGTTGCCCTAATCCTACAGTTCCAATTCCATGGGCTCCGCCTCCACATATCAGTCCTCTCCCTCATCCTCTTCTTTGTCCTTGTCCACCAAGAAGCCCTATGCTGATAAGCTAGGCAAAGATGGCAAGCTCACTCCTGAGGAGAAGGAACATCACCGAAAGAACAACCTTTGTATGTTCTGTGGCAACAAGCACAAGACTAAGGACTGTAACAAGTGCAAGGCTGCAGGTTCCGCTCATGGTCGTGCTGCTGAGGTTTCAGGGCCTCCCATCTCTACTGATTTGGCTCCCTCAGAGTTGGAAAAATAGAGAGCAGCCCTGTTTCCTCCATGCAAGGACAGGGTTGCGTTGACTGTCATTGCACCTCGGAGATCGTAACCCTCAACACTGCCGCTCTTTCCAATCATTCACTTACTGTATCACTATCATCTGAAGTTGGTTCTGGATCGGAACCTGATGGCTCTCCCATTTCTATTATCCTTCATTTTCTTGCTCTTGTTGATTCTGGTTCAAGCCATTGCTTCATCAATTCCAAATACATTGAGGATCATCACCTCCCTACCACTTCCATTCCTCCTGTTCAACTTTGACTTCTTGATGGCTCTGCCAGATCTCACATTTCCCAATCCATTTCGCTCCCCATACGGTTCCCATTGGGCGACATCATTCCCATTGACTTCTACGTCACTTGTCTTGATTCATCCTGTAACATTGTTCTGGGATACAACTGGCTTTCCCGCTACAATCCATTGATTGACTGGGCAAAGCACAGTATCACTTTCTGTTCAAAGCTATTTGGTGCTTCTATTCCTTCTAGCGCTTCCATGGCCTCCGACACAACAGTGCCACACCACTCGGACCCTTCAGGTCCAATTCCATCCAAACCTCCCTTGAGATCCTGACAGGCTCTGCCGCTGTATGAGCCTATCTACTCATATCCTTCCATCCCATCATTCACTGCTTCGGTTGCACCCAAGATATTGATCATTTCCACAGCTGCTTCACATTATAGCCTTCCATGCCTAGTGTTAGTGGCCAAGCTGCCTCCATGGCCCTCATGGACTTAACTGATGTCCCACCAGAGTACCATGACTTTGCCGATGTGTTCAGTGATTCCCTCTCAGAGAAACTCCCCGAGCATCACCCTTATGACCTCAAAATCAACCTTGAGGAAGGCACTTCTCCTCCACTTGGACCCATATATTCCCTCTCTGAATCCGAACTGAAAGCCTTATGTGAATTTATTGACGATAATGTCTGTAATGGTTTCATCTCTCCCTCACGTTCTCCCCATGGAGCCCCGGTACTCTTTGTCAAGAAGAAAACCAGTGAACTTAGGCTCTGTGTTGATTTCCACAGCTTGAACAAAATCACCAAAAAAGATTGCTATCCACTTCCCCTCATTTCTGATCTTCTTGACTCCGCATGTTCGTGTGTATATATACAAAACTCAACCTCCACCATGCCTACCATCTTGTCCATATTTCTGAAGGAGACGAATGGAAAACCGCATTCCACACCTGCTATGGTTCCTTTGAATGGCACGTCATGCCATTTGGTCTTACCAATGCTCCCACAGCTTTCCAACACTTTGTCAATGACATCTTCACAGATATGCTTGACGTTTCTGTCGTCATCTACCTCGACGATATCCTCATCCATTCCCACAATCCCGCAGAACACTGAAAACACATACAAGAGGTCCTACACAGACTCAGAGCCAACAATCTCTACTGCAAAGGATCCAAATGTGAATTTCATTGGGATTCCATGGAATATCTCGGCTACATACTCTCTCCTGAAGGCTTACGAATGGCTGAAGACAAAGTCAAAGCTATTGTCAACTGGCCAGTCCCACGGAAGGTCAAAGATATCCAATCATTTCTTGGTTTCGCTAATTTCTACTGCCGTTTTATCCATGAATACAGTGAGATTGTGTTGCCCCTAACATGTCTCACTTGCAAGGGTATTCTGTGGAAATTCGACGACGAATGCCTGGCTGCATTCAACAAGCTGAAACAGGCTTTCACTCATGCTCCTATCCTCACCCACTGGATTCCTGACCGTCAATTAGTCATGGAAACCGATGCCTCCAACTACGCTATTGCTGCCATCCTTTCTATCTACCTTGAGGATGATGAGATTCACCCTATTTCCTTCTTGTTCCAAAGTCTCCATGGAGCTGAGCTCAACTACAATACCCATGATAAAGAGCTTTTAGCCATTTTTGAAGCCTTTAAATACTGGCATCATTACCTCGAAGGCTCCATGGAATCCATCGATGTCGTCACAGATCACAAGAACCTTGAGTATTTCCCTACTACCAAGGTTCTTCCTCGACAACAGGTGCGCTGGTCTGAATTCCTTTCCCAGTTCAACCTTGTTATTCGGTTCCAGCCAGGTAAACTTGGTGGGAAACCGGATGCACTCACTAGATGATGGGATGTCTACCCTAAAGAGGGGGATAGTCAATATGCTCAAGTCAATCCTCATAATTTCCACCCTGTATTTACTCAAGAACAACTCTCCACTTCTCTCCACACTACATTTCTTGAAGGTCCCATACTCTGTGCTAGTGCTATCATGGATGTGGATAAACTCCACTCTGATATCAAGCAAGCACAACCCATGGATTCCATGGTGACTGAAGGTTTTTGTCTTGCTTCTTCCTCTTCCAATCCTTCTTGCTGGTCTGTGGACAAGTCAGGAATACTCCATCTTGACAATCGCATCTATGTCCCGGACACCATGGACCTCTGTCTTTGTGTCCTACAAAACAATCATGATCATATCTTGGCAGGTCATTTCAGTCCAAATGGGACACTCGAACTAGTCTGACAGAATTATACCTGGCCACAGATGCATGAATTCGTTCGCCACTATGTCAAGTCTTTTACTACTTGTGGTCATAACAAAACACCTAGACACTGTCCTTTTGGCCTACCCAAACCCTTGCCTGTACTGACGCATCCATGGGATTCCATTTCCATGGATTTCATTGAACAACTTCTGGATTCCAATGGATTCACTGCCATTCTTGTCGTCATCGACCATGCAAGCAAACAGGCCATTTTCATACCCACTCATGATACCATTAATTCCGCAGATCTCGCACAGCTTTTTGTTACCCATGTCTTCTCCAAACATGGTGTTCCGAATCACATCACTTCTGACCATGGCTCCAAATTTGTCTCCCAATTCACATGCGCCCTTGCTAAAGCTCTTGATATGGAACTTTACTTCACTTCTGGTTATCACCCGGAAGCTGACAGACAAACTGAATGCGCCAACCAAACCCTCAAACAATACATCTGTATCTATTGTTCTTACCAACAAGACAATTGGGATACCCTATTACCCATTGCCAAATTCACATACAACAATGCTCCTAACACTTCCACTGGAATTTCTCCATTCTTTGCTAACAAAGGATACCATCCTAACATCATGGTATACCCTGAATGCGATATCGCCTCTGCTTGGGCCCGCGACTTCATAGTCAACCTCGATGATCTTCACCAATTTCCTCACGATGAAATCTCCCATGCTCAGTCCCGCTACAAATTCCAAGTGGACAAGCGATGGTCCCCAGCTCCTGATTTCAAAGTAGGCGACAAGGTTTTCCTTACTTCCAAACACATCAGGACTACTTGCCCTACCGCGAAATTCTCAGAGAAATTCCTCTGACTGTTCCACATCATCGCACAGCCTGGATCCCATTCCTTCACTCTCAAACTCCCCGTGGATCTCTGTTCCATTCACTCTGTATTCCATGTCTCACAGTTGGAACCCGTGGAATCCAATACCATTCCTAATCGTACCCAACCACCTCCAGTTGAAGTCAACGGTGAAGAGCAGTACGAGATTGCACAAGTCCTCAACTCAAAGCTTGACCGTCGGTTCTGGTGTCCTCTCATCTATCGTGTTCAATGGTTGGGTTATGAAGGTACTGATGAAGAGTTTGCTGGGATTCCTGCTACCAAATTCTCCGTGGATGAATACATTGAAGATTTCCATTGTCGTTACCCTGACAAACCAGGACCCCTATCCAAGGTCACCATTTGAAAAGCCACTATCAAACCATCCTCTCCGACTTCTTGATTCACGCCTCCGCCAGTTCCATTTGGGAAACGTTTGCCCAATTTCAAATATGATTCTGGAACACTATTACAAATTACCTTCCTAATTGGGAGCAGACTCTGCTGGCTCCTTTCTTGACTTCATCTTATTTTCTCACTCCATTGCAGACATCAAGAAAGCTATATATTTTTATGCCCTCCAGGCACAGTACGCTATGGTCCATATACAACCATATGATATATATAAATTGTTCAAAAAAAGGCCAAGAGACTAGGCTTCCGTGGGCTCCACTCCTTCCTCCATATCCACATCATCGTCGGCACCCGCGGCGTCTGCCTCGACTTCATCTTCACCTTCCTCTTCGTCCCCACTCTCACTTTGTTCCTCCTCCAAGGCCTCCACCTCTTCTTCAACCCTCTTCACCAACTTCTTACCATCCTCATCTTTTCCCTTGATCATATCTAACTCTGGGACTCCAGCGGTCCCCACTCCTGGTACCATCTCCGCTCGCACTGGCTCTTCCTCGAATTCTCCATTGGAATCCTCAACCAAGTATTCCTGTGTTCCAGTCAGGAATTTCTTCCACAAACCCCATTCCGTCCGCTGGCCTCCAACTCGATAAAACCTCTCCCTTGCCTCCCAAAACCTAATACTGGTGTTGATAGCATCTGTCAATGCCCCTTGCCTGTGGCTTCCAACCCATAACTCCATGTTTGCAAGCTCGAATGGGTCTGTGCCGTCCAAGGTATCCAGGTTGGCAATGCACAAGTGCCAAACCTGAGCGACGTCTTTATCCAGCCACATGGTCATTGCCCGTTGGAGGGCCTCAGGATTCGCGCCTTCCAAGTCATGCAATCCATGCAATGACAAGGACCATTCTTCCTCAGACGCCTTTGGGACAACGTCATATGGATACTCCAGATCGGCCCTGGGGCGATAATCATCCAATAAGTCTCCAACTGTTGAAGTAAGGCCCTCCAATCTCCCCTCCATCGCATCCATCTGGGCATGAAGACCATGCAATAACTCCAACACCTCCTCCATCACCACCGGGTCTGCATCATCCCCAAATACGCACTTTGCCTTTTTCTTCCTGCACCATTCGCAGGAACGTCCTTTTTTCGCAGGGAAGCATGAGGCCCCATCAGCGCAACACTGACCACAGCGATCTAACCAAATAATTAGTATACTCCACGGGCCCGGACAGCAACTAACCTTTGCCATGGAATTCGACATCCCCTTTACCTGGGACTGGATCGGTCTTCAGCCTTTTCAGGGCAGGCTCACCCGAATCGTTATGCCCTGAAGGGCCCGTGGCATCGTCACTATCCACCACATACAGAGTGGACTTCACCTTCCTCTTTTTAATCCCCGCAGCCGCCGCTGCATGCACTTGTCGATCCTTACAACGTGCCGCCAAATCCTCCCTTGCCTTCCCTTTTCCCTTGGAACCCTGAACATCCTCTGCGGTATCCTCCACTTCAGTTTCTTGACCACTTTCCCTATCCTCATCTTCCTCATCTGAACCGAAAGAAACCAATTCTTGCAAATCCGCAGGATCCACGGCCTTCTCCTTTCCTTTGCCTTTGGCTCCCTGTTTCTCCTCCTGCTCCTTCTGCCTCTCCCTCTCCATGGCCTGTGTTGTCCTCAATTCCGCCAACAATCTCTCCCTCAAAATCTTCGCCTTCTCCTCCCTCTCCTTCTTCTCCGTGGCTACCCGCTCAACTTCCAACTTCTTTGCCTCATCTGCCAACCATTTCCTCTCAGCAACCTCTGCGGCTTCCTTTTTCGCTTTGGCACCGGCAATTTTCTTCACTCGCTCCTCTTTCTTATGAGCCTCCTCTGCAGCTGCCACCTCTTTCCTCACCTTTGCCACTGCTGCCTCTTTCTCAATCTTCCACTCATTGTGAGCCTCCATGGCTGCACGATATGCTGCATCCTTTCCATCCTGCTCAGTGTAGAGCTCTTCAAGGGTGTCAGGGTCAGTGTCTTCTGGCATGGGCAGGGCAACATATGCCTCAGGTGTTTGTGAACGGCGATATGTAGACAACATAATGGACAGTGAGGAGGAGTTTTTCGGACTTGGGATGGTGGTGGTTACAAGTCAAGAGGTGTCTATCATGTGACATCCCTGCACAAAATTCCACATGACATACTCAGTCATCGGGATCAGCGCTCTTGAGGGCAAGAACACTAAGGGGGGGATACTGTCATGAGCATGCCGCGGACTCCATGGACATCAACCTTCAACACATCCAACTGGCTCCCATTCACTTATCAGATTCCGTCGGATTCCATTTCCTGGTTTCTCTTCCATATTTCATATCTCTATTTCACATACTAATTTCACATATTCATTTATCACACCTAGAATCCATCAATGGTAGCGAGTAGGTGTTATATTGGAGTCCACGGAATACTCGACTCCTCTAGATACAGATTATTCCAGACTTACATTATTCCAGCCATGTCCATACTTATTCTAGCCTCCGTCCCTTGGACTCCGCTCTAGTATATAAACTGTACAACTAGTAGTACATACCGCAGTTCAAATATCAACTTGGTTTAGCCCAATACTCTCCCACTCACTTCTACTTGGCCTTCAAGCCTAATCTCACTCTTCTACAAGTCCATGGATTCCGACTCCGTGCAACTTCATCTTAATCTGTTACTTGTCTTACTCCACGGACTCTGTCTGTATTCATCTTAGGGCTTTGACCCAGGGGTGACATTGCTAATAGCTTCACCAAGCCCACATGCATTCTGTGGACTCCACGGCATGCATTCCGCTTCACTCCTCTCTATTGGCACGATCCTAACACAGAGTCTGATGGATGGAGGCTAGAATAAGTATGGACATGGCTGGAATAATATAAGTCTGGAATATTCTGTATTTAGAGGAGTTGAGTATTCTGTGGACTCCGATATAACACCTACTCCCTACCATTGATGGATTCTAGGTGTGATAAATGAATATGTGAAATAGAGATATGAAATATGAAATAGAAACTGGAAAACAGAATCCGTCGGATTCCAATAAGTGAGTTGGAGCCAGTTGGATGAGTTGAAGGTTGAAGTCCATGGCATCCATGGCATGCTCGTTACACCATGCTAATACTCACATTCTCCCATTTGAAGTTGGGAAAGGAATAGGTCTGCAGAAGAGTTGCTGGGAACTTGAAGAATCTTTGGCTAGAACTTTTGAATGGGGTTCTCATCCCCATCATGATTGATGAGGCTATGGAGAGAGGCTTGAATTCCTTGCCTCTACTGTATCTTTTTTGCGAAGGAGTAGGCAACACACTTATGCCTTCCTCCACTCAGGCAAGATGTTCTTCCTCTCCTGCACGTTTTTCCTCAATCCTGATTCCCATCTGCATATGAGATGAGGGATCCACTATCAATAAGTTGGAAAGACTGTTGTCAGAAACTGCAGATGTGAACACTTTCTTCAGAGGGACACTTGGAGGGGCTAGTTTCTCCCATCTAGTTTTGCCTGCATTGAGAGCTGTTCTTCCTTCTTGATTTAAGGCTTGCTGGTGGGAAGGAATTAGTTTCAAAGCTTGAAAAACATGATTGGAAGGGTTTCTCAATCTTTTCAGACTTTTGTATATTCCAGGGTCAGTAGAGACCAGGGAAGTAGGCCTGTCTGCACTCTTGTATTGTTCCACATATTTGTCCAAACACTGGTCCCCTTGATCCAACTGCTTGCATAACCCTACCCAAGCCGCATTTAGTAGATGAATGTTGTTAGTTCCATGGAGTAAATTCATGAACATTTGCCCAGGATCTACTTGGAATATTCACTCACATTCTTCAATCAGATTGGCTGCTGAAAGTAGGTGAGATTGTAATTCCATGACTGTAGTACTGACTGTGATTATCATAGCTGGTTGAAAAGAGTAGCGAGGTCTATCTGAAAACCTATCAAACCCTAGATCCAACACATCTGCTGGAGAAAGCTCAACGTCACTGTAGTATTGGACTCTGTAACAAGTTGAGTTGGAAGTTTCATCCTCCTCAGCACTGTATTGTTCCAGGATCATCCACATAGGAGATTGCTCAAACCCTTCCCACATTCCTGAACGAGTTGCTGAATTCAGATTCATGGAAGGGTTAGGAGGAGATCTAGATGTACTTGGTTGTTTTTCTGTCATTTGTTGTGGAAAAAAGTTCTCTTATTGGTTTGTCAGTAATAGTGGTTCCCAATGTGTCCACTGCTGTAAAGCCTTAACTAGTAAATCAGTACTTAGCTTTTAACAATTCAATCAAGACCACTAATGAATATTCAATAGTAAGAACTTATTAGAATTGCACCCCTTCAGTATTTTGACACTACACTGGTTATAAACCATCTGTTGCACACATAGTTTCATTATCGCCATTATTTTCATAGGACCTTTGTCTAGAGACCTCATCTAGTCATTTCTCCTGCTTTTACACCAGATCTGTGGTATTCATGTCATACCCTCTTCTGTTCTATCTCATTATTGAGATTATCGCCAGCCTACAGCCAAAACCTTTTAGTACTCAATTGCTTGAGTGCTACTTGCTTGACTCAAAAGTCACAGTATAAACTCGCATCTAGAGGAAGTGATTAGGTCACACAGAGGTGCCCCAAACAACTCACACAACACAGTACCTTTATCACCAGTTGTCACTGTCATTAACCATTACTCTTCAAGTTTTTGGTGTGTCATTGCCATGGAAGTTTAGGTTCATCAGCGTGGAAAGTGTCGGGCCTGTCATTGAAGTTGAACTAGAGGGAGACAATGAATGCCTTGAGTTTCCACAGGTCTGAGCCATTGAAAGTGTCAGGCTCTCTGACCTTGGTGCAAACTGAGCATTGCAGAGGGTTGGTGAGTTAGTTGGTGAGGCTGTGGAGAAGGTTCATGAAGTCCCTGACCATGGCTTTGTCATTGTTAGCAGTGTTAGGAGGATTGGGAGGATTGGGAGGATTGGGAGGGTTAGGAGGGTTACTGCCAAGTCCACCAGGACCTCCAGGGCCACCACCAGGTCAGTGATTGTCATTGCCCCACAGAAGGTGCAAGCTGCAGAGTTACTAGGGGAGCCAATCTCACCCTCAGAGTCACTGCCAGGTTCCTCTTCATTTTAAACAGAGAAGGTGTGGCACAGTGAAGAAGCTGGCTGTGGGCACCTGTGGAATAGCACTCAGAACAGTGTGCTACACATTAAACCTCACACAAACTCACACAACTACTCAACCTATACAATCACCCTCATAAGTATGTGGGAGGGATGAGATTATATCACCTTGTGACTACTAGTACTTTAGAACTAGTAAGTAAAGCACCTTATTATCTTGACACTATGCAGTGTTTACTCATTTCAGACTGATCCTAAGGCTAGGAACTTTTTACAAGAAGGTACACTTCAAGGCACAACCTTCCAGGTGAAGTATAATATTCAAACTACACTAGGACACTTGCCCTATAACACAATTGGACACACTGCAGGTTGTGATGAGACTGAGCTTGCTCTTTTAACCACTCAACCAGTACTGACTTAGTGAGCTCTCTATACACAGACATGTAGGGTTAACAAAACTAACTGCAACAACAGGAACAACCTCTAATCCTTCAATGGATCTCGGATTCAGAATGGAAGCAACTCAGAGACAGAACAGAAACAGATTTCAGAAACAGACTGACAACAGATTTCAGAAATTCCACTTTAATTCATACTCTAACAGACTCCAAACAGTACTCAGATGGAACAGAACCAGAATACTGATTCTTATTCACTTGAAACTTAAGCACACAAGTCAGATTCTGAAGTTATCTCTATTCCTCAGAGTGAGCTTGTTATTTCTATATGACACTTGAAGCTACAAACTAATCCTTTATCACAGTGCTCGCTTTCTATGTGCACACCATAACTAGGGGGGTTCAAAACTTGTATACTAACCCAGACCACTAACTACTTATACCATAACTATTGATAATTACAAATACCACAGCAGTACCCAGGTAAACTAGACTCCTACATACATAGCCCACTGCTGCCGCAGTCTTACTTGGTGTCCGACTTGGTATTTCCTCCTATAGCCTTGTTCCCATAGTGAGCTCACTAAAGTCCAGTAGGCACACACCAATTTAGAAGTCCAAGGGTGTATCACCTCCCTGACCACATGTCACTCCACATCTAGCCCTTTGTTACATATGAATCATCTTCTAGAATAGTGTTAAGCACACAGTGAGCTCACTAATTCTGCACAGCAATGGATATCCTTGTCAACCAATTACTCAGTTTACCAGCACTCGGCTGAAGCTCCTATTTGGGCCACGTGCCAGTGTTATCATTTTATCTTATCTCTCATGTGAGGTTTGGTCCAGCCTTCTCAGGTACAGTATGTCACTTTTAATTTTGTGAGTGTGCCAATCTTTTCAATTATGATGTTCTTTATCCTCTGTTTATAAAAGTGAGCTCACTCAGTAAGCACAACTACCCATGGCTGAACAGTGTTTTATGAACTTTCTGTCAAGCATGCCTGCCAAGTACCTGCTGTAACTAAGCTTTGGTTTATGTCTGTTGCATCAGGTGTCACTTGTGCATATAATTATAATGCCCTTTCATACTTGTCATGTATGCTTGCTTATTTTTTATCGCTGTTTTGAGAAAAGTTGGTGGTGAGGCCATAACCAAACAAATAGCTGCTGTTTCATTGCAATCTTCGATGAGCAATATCTCACTCAATTCTCCACCTATTCTTTTGAAATTAGGATCATTTAAAGCCGATTCTCATTTATTATAATGCCCCATACCCTTTTTGTACACACAATGCAGTATTATAATCAACATTTTGACCACCTCCTCCAAGGGTCTGCAAGGCATAGCTCATTGAATAGACACCTTACAGCCTTCATTTCTGTATGTGGCCCCTGCCCAAATTTTGAGACTGCTGGTATGTAACCGCAACACTGCTCTGGTTGATCAGGCATCACCACTGTCTTTCTCTTACCACCATCATGCCTCATGGAAAGCCATTATTTGATGACCTCCATGGTACTATTCTTGCCATGGCTCATACACATCACCTTGAGGATGTGGGAAGCCATGCATCCATTGTTGTGGAATCAGATCCCATAGCTATTGACCCTCCAATACCATTTTGCCAATCAAGATCCTATGCTTTCTTAGCAGATCACTGCTGAGAGAGCTTGTGACCAATCTTATCATAAAGCTTGAGATCATCAGTGGGCTCCCCCTGCTTGGCTTCAAGTTTATTCTTGACCTTAAAGAGCTGTTAGGTGGAGAGGGAACAAACTGCATGTGGAGCTTACTGCCACATATGCCCATGTTGAAATATCCTCCATTGTTAGATGGTAGTGCAAGCTGTCATCAAGCACCAGACAGGGTCCCTTATGTTGTTCACAATGATTTGTGGTCTCAACCAATTTCATCGCTTCAACTTCCAGAGATGAGAGTGCAGTCTTCTGGGCCTCACTATCATCAGGTTTATCCCTGCTGTCATCCTTTCCAGCCTTCTAGGTCCTATTTCAGTTGTGGGTATAAAAAGATCTGCCATATTACTCACCTTCTTGCCCTCTTTGGCACTGCCATGTGATGTATCAATGATGGCAATCATAAATGGTTTGACTTTACTCTTGCTCTTGTTCTTGGCCAGGCACATGTCTCAATAGTCTCATACTCCTACCTTCAACTGAAGGAAGTTGTCTCGTTCTTCCAGCATTCTCAGAACAGGCTTGGGATTTTTTGGGCAATAGGACTCAACATACTCAATACAGCACAGATGGGTCAGTTCACATCCCATACAATTCACCACCTTGTGAAGAAAATCCTCAAAAGAGGTATGCAAGGTGATTCCAGAGTTTTCAGGTCATATTTTTGTAGGGAACCTCAAATGGAATGTTGGAAGCAGGAGCTTTGAAGCAAAGATCACCATCTGTAGGTTTGTGAGTGGAAAGAACATGTATTCATTCAGAAAGAGCTCACCCTCCTCAGAGGCAGTACTATCAGATTCTAATTCATCTTTCTCTTTGTTCTCATCCATATCTAAGCTCCCACTGCTGAAGCCACTGCAAGGATCATGTCCATTGATCTCTTCTCTAAAATGACTGGGGTCCTGCTGGCTTGGCCTTGTAAAAATGTTGTCCAGCTCATTGACATCTATGTGTTTACCCTCTTGAAACTGATCTGGAGATGGCCAATAATCTCCTGAGGGACCAAGTGTTCAAGGCACTATGAGACACACATTCCATTGGAGAGAGAGAGATGGAGCAGAGGCAGCCATTGGAGCCCTATGCCTCAGAGTGATCAATGCAGCTGCAGCCTGACTTTGGGTGGGACTCCTTACAGTCTGGGGTGCACCTCTGTAAATTTGGTGTGGGTGTGGGTGAGATAGTTTTGCCACAAGTGCACTAGAGGGTGTGCCAGGGCTTTCAGAATGGTTCTGGGAGCCTTTGCAATAGCCAAGGCAATTTGCAGCTGGTTGACATTTCTTCCTATTGCTCTTGTGGCCCATGGTGAGTCCAGTGTTCAATATAGTATTGTATTGAGTAGGAGAAGTTGTTGACTGTCAAAAATAAAGGAATTTCAAAGGGTCAGACTGCTGCCCTTAATATTGTGCACTAGGAGTCATATCCAATGAAACTGATACTGGGGCCATCTACCTGAACACAAATACATGTTCTTCATATAGAAATGAAGGCTGTAAGGTGTCTATTCAATGATCTATGCCTTGCAGACCCTTGGAGGGGGTGGTGAAAATGTTGATTATAATACTGCATTGTGTGTACAAAAAGGGTACTGGGTGTTATAATAGACAAGAATCAGTTTTGAATGATCCTAACTTTGAAGGAATCGGTGGAGAATTGAGCAAGATATTGCTCATCAAAGATTGAGATAAAACAGCAGCTATTTGTTTGGTTATGGCCTCACCACCAACTTTTCTCGAAACAGCAATAAGATGAAGTCACACAGAGATGGAATCCATGGACTTGCAGAAGAGATTGAGAATAGGCTTGAAGGCCAAGTAAGAAGTGAGTGCAAGAGTATTGGGCTAAACCAAGTTGATATTTGAACTAAGGTATGTACTGCTAGTTCTACAGTTTATATACTAGAGCAGAGTCCAATGGATGGTGATGAGCCTCTAGGCTCTGTACACTCAGAATTTGTGATTTTTGCCAGTTCTAAGTGACAACAACTTGGCACTGGTTATAACAATAACACCAGTGTACATGCACTATTATAGGACCTTTTTGACACTTCAATGAAGGATATAATGAAGAATATCCATCCCAACTTGTTTCATGACCTAACTCATATGCCATCACAAATAGGCACAATATTGATTGATCAGGCAACCACCAGTGATAAGTGAACTATGCATTAAGACTGCATCACCAGCACATCACAGCATAATGGACTGGTGTTGATCCTGTAACAAGCATGCCACAGACTCCATGGACATCAACCTTCAACCCATCCAACCGGCTCCAACCCACTTACTGGAATCCACCAGATTCCATTTCCTGGATTCTATTCCATATTTCATATCTCTATTTCACATACTAATTTCACATATTCATTTATCACACCTAGAATCCATCAATGGTACCGAGTAGGTGTTATATTGGAGTCCACAGAATACTCAACTCCTCTAGATACAGAATATTCCAGACTTATATTATTCCAGCCATGTCCATACTTATTCTAGCCTCCATCTGTTGGACTCTGCTCTAGTATATAAACTGTATAACTAGTAGTATATACCTCAGTTCGAATATCAACTTGGTTTAGCCCAATACTCTCCCACTCACTCTACTTGGCCTTCAAGCCTAATCTCAATCTCTTCTACAAGTCCATGGATTCCGACTCTGTGTGACTTTATCTTAACCCTTCACTTGTCTTACTCTGCGGACTCTGTCCATATTCATCTTAGGGCTTTGACCCAGGGGTGACGTTGCTAATAGCTTCACCAAGCCCATGTGCATTCTGTGGACTCCACAGCGTACATTCTGCTTCACTCCTCTCTATTGGCACAATCCTAACAGATCCTTTCATTATATGAGGTCATACTTGCTGACAATTGCCCTCTTGCGATAATCATTGAGTTCTTGTCATCCAAACAACTGGTGTTGATAATATTGCTGTGCCCAGCACACTATAAGGTGTTATTCCTTTTGTTCACATCAGTAATTCCACCATACCCTCACAGTCCGCAGTTAAAACAGCACCCCAATGACCCTGCTGTGACAACCTATGGAGATGCATATGGATGCTTGAATCATTACCAAGCCACAGCATTACAGCTCTATTAAGTCTCTCTATTAATAAATATCTCCAGTAGTATAAAATCCATAGAAAATCATAGAAGTAAGTAACACATCTATCTACCTGCTCTGCTATTAGCACTCACTATAACACTTAGAACTAACTATATCCTCATCTCTATCTATACTCTTGCTACGCTCATTAGCACCAGTTTAATGACCATATTTCATGCATAGCGCAGCACACAAACAATAACATTTTGTTTGCCCCCCATACACTCACTATAAGCAAAGGACTGGTTTTATACTGTCTTTAGCTTTGCACCCCCTTTGTTCTCTTTGAGACACATGCTCAACACCATGATCGACTGGTGTTAGCATTATCTTTGGTCACTCATCGCACTTTTGATTGCACCCCATCATTATTGGTTTAATACATGCATCTAGCATGTAACACCATATGCTCACATTGTACATCAC
Organism: Armillaria luteobubalina; assembly: GCA_030435615.1. NCBI lineage: Eukaryota > Fungi > Basidiomycota > Agaricomycetes > Agaricales > Physalacriaceae > Armillaria > Armillaria luteobubalina. Next base: position 170,358 of record JAUEPU010000089.1, read on the forward strand.
CTCTTTTTGTTTTATAGGATCAGATCGTCTTCATCTTTGTACCATAGGAGTTTTATTTGGCTTTATTTTCAACATCGTTTATTGCATGCAGCCCACTTGGGTAGTCTCTGGCAGACTTATAGGAATCAACATCGTCACATAGGATCATATTGGACTCAACACTGGTTTAGACTGTCATAGGATAGGTTTGGATAGGATAGGTTTGCATGCATAGGATTAACATTGTCATAGGATAGGATCATCTCTGAGTACACTCAGCTTTCAACATTGACTTCAGTATATTCCGTCTCATATAGGACCAGCACTCATCATTGCCATGCCCCACTGGACATAAACTCATTTTCACAACTCTTGCCACCATTGACTGGCATTATTAGGATTGCCCCTTTCAGTATTTTGACACTACACTGGTTATAAACCATCTGCCACACACATAGCTTCATTATCACCATTATTTTCATAGGACCTTTGTCTAGAGACCTTATCTAGTCAGTTCTCCTACTTTTACACTGGATCTGTGGTATTCATGTCATACCCTCTTCTGTTCTATCTTGTTATCAAGATTATCACCAGCCTACAGCCAAAACCTTTTAGTACTCAATCACTTGAGTGCTACTTGCTTGACTGAAAAGTTGCAGTATAAACTCGCATCTGGAGGAAGTGATTAGGTCGGAGGTGCCCCGAACAACTTGCACAACACAGTATTTTTATCACCAGTCTACACCATCATTAACCATCACTCTTTGAGTCTTTGGTGTGCTGTTACCACAGAAGTTAAGGTTCATCAACAGAGGTTAAAATAAGTATGGACATGGCTGGAATAATGTAAGTTTAGAATATTCTGTATTTAGAGGAGTCAAGTATTCTGTGGACTCCAATACAACACCTACTCACTACTGTGACAGATTCTACATGTGATAAATGAATATGTGAAATTAGTATGTGAAATAGAGATATGAAATATGGAATAGCAACCAGGAAATGGAATCCATTGGATTCCAATAGTGAGTTGGAGCCGGTGGAATGGGTTGAAGGTTGAAGTCTGTGGAGTCTGTGGCATGCTCGTTACAGAGGGCATGGATGGGAAGAGTGGTTGCAAGAGTTTCAGTGACAGCATTTTGGAGGTCCTTGGTGATAATCATGGACTTGGGTCTCCTTCAGCAGGGTGTTTAAGGAGAGTAGGGAAGCTTCAAGCTAACTGTTAGACCCAGGTTCCAACTAGCCTAAACAAGTATAAGACTCAGGGCTGTCTCACATTCAGACAATCACCCAGAGGGTTACCATGAGGTTTAGATGTGGTACTGGAATCCTCTAACTAGGCTCTCAGCAAGTGAGACTGCAAGGGAAGTTTGGTATAGATAAACTTTAGCTTGAAGCTGGGGATACTACAGTGAGAGCCACTACTTATATATGAAAATGATAGGACTTGTGTATGGTTCTTGGAAACAATAGAAGTCCATTAATAAGCAGGGTTCAGGATAAACAAGTAAGCAGGATTGCATAAGGTGTGAAGAAAAGACAAAGAAAGCGAAAAAAAGGTAAATAAATCGTAACAGAACTAGGCAAAATGAAGTGAAAATGATTTTTGGTATCAAAAACAGTAGCTATACAAGGGTATGTGAGCATAAGATAAAGGATATACACATTACAATAAAGTCAGAACACAATATTTGACAGTAATAAAAGCTAAGTATGGCTATGGCAAAGAGTCAGTGTTTCAAAGAAACATGAAGCTCAAAAAACAACATACAAGTTGCCCACAAAACAACCTCAAGGAGTACCCACAAGATGAGGTTCAGCAACAGGAATGAACTCAGCCTCTGTTGCTACCAAGTAATACAGAGAGCCAACATGTTGCTCATTGCAGTACAGCTTAGCAATGTTGTTGTGATTGCCATTGCTCTTTAATTTACTGAGAAAGAGTGAGTAGATATATACTAGATAGAACAATTGCTCACTAGACAAAGCAGCAGTGCATGTGACAACTGCCTGGAGTGCTGTCATGGATAGCATTGATGGTATGGCCCAAAGCCTCAAATATGTCTTGAACTTCATCAATGAAATTTGAGTTGAAGGTAGGCACAATATTCCCTCCTTTGTGACCACTTTGATTATCAGCTATGGAAAATTCAGCCCTTCTGCCACCCAATAAATGATATCTGTCTATCACCATGTTGACTCAGTTGGTTCTTATGCTTGAAGAGTGGGATAGTAGTGGTTATAGAAAGATGTGCAAGGCTTGAGAGTGGGAGAGGCAGAGCTGATGGTCAAAGAACAGAGACAAGGATGAGTGAGAGCCAATAAGCTGTGATCATTACAATGATAAATAAGCATATGCCAAACATGTAGTCAGGGCCAGTGCATGTGTAGCATTTGGACTGTATCTTTTCTGGTGTATATGTATGTATCCAGTGTTCTATTGTCAGTGTCACATGCAATCCTATCTGACATTCACTTCTCCCCACTTCAGACAGTTCAATAAGTTGTGACTCAGAATTGCTATTCCTATTCAAAACCTCAAAGGCTACAAGTCATAACTACTGGTAACACCCAGCATAGTCCCAATGCCAAGACAAAGGTAGATCTTGTGATTGAGGATAGGACAGAAAGCTTTGAAGAGCCACTGATGCAAGTTCATTTTCTTTGGATTCTGCTCTGAGGGAGACCATCCTGTTGGTGCTGAAATATACAGATGCTATTGTACAGCATGAGCTCAATCCATCAAGTGTGAAAGGGTATAAGTGTAATAGCAGTATGTTGAGAAAGAAGGGGAAGATGATAGAAAATGTACAGGACACTGAGCAGCATCCCAAAGAGTATAACAGCAGAGGATGGTCAGGATGACTACCACCCACATAGGCCAACAAACTGGGACATGTATGCACAGGAGCTAGTAGGAGGATGTGCAGAGAATGTTGGACAAGAGTAGCCATGTGTCATATCCACTTGGCCATCATGCTATAGCACTACTGGTCCACCTTTGCTTGTCATATTGGGCTTTCATCTTCCCAGCTGCCTCTTCAAGAGCTTCCTTCATCTTTTTGTGGATTTCATGGATGGTGGTTGTGAAGTCTGGTGCTGCAGGATTACTGAAGGCATTGGTTTGTATGGAGTTGGGAAGGGTTTATGGGTGGTAGCTGTAGTTGGTGAAGAATGGGCTTTGCCTAGTCACTGAGTGTATACAATTATTATGGATGAATGCTGCTAGTGTGAGCCATTTGCTCCAGTCCTCTTGGCAGTAGTTGACAAAGATGCAGAGATACTTCTTGAGCTCTTGGTTTGCATGCTTGGTTTGGCCATCCATTTGTGGGTGATAGGCTGTAGAGGCATTGGGGGTGATGGAGAAGAGTTGATAGAGTTCCACCATGAACTTTGAGACAAATTGAGGTCCATGATCTGAAATGACCACTTGTGGCATCCCATGTTTTGTGTAAACTTGGTTGTGGAGAATCTTGGCTCATCCTTCCACTGATAGGGTAGTATCACAGGCAACTGGTATGATCTCCTTTGAGAATTGGTCTATGATAATTAATATGGCATTGAAGCCATTGGATTCCTTGAGGCTAGTGATCATGTCTACTAAGATATGTGTCCATGGGGATGAAGGGACTTTGTTTGGATGGAGGGGGTTCACCTAGGGTTGTGTGTTGCTCTTGGTCCTTTGGCAGACCTTCACACCCTTTCACATACTGGTTGATGGTTTGTCTGTCCTTGGGCCACCAGAATTTGTGTTCCACTAGCTCCTAGGTTTTTGCAATGCCGGGGTGGCCTGTAGTGAGGTGGTTGTGATATGAGGTGATGATCTCCCCCTGTAGTTTGTCATCACAGGGAACATAGATCCTCCCATGAAGGGAGAGAAGTCCATTTTCCTCAATGATGCCTTGTTTTTGGTTTAACAAGTCAGCTATCCCCTGATCCCACTTCCCCTTGTCTTGGGTGGCTTCTGTAACCCTCTGGTGCATCTCTGTCATGGTTGGGAGAATCATGGCATGAAAATGTTCTGGTTGTAGAACAATGGTGTCATGGTTGTCCTCCTTTCCTTAGTCATGGTCATCCCACTGGCTGAGTAAGTCCACCTTTCAGTTGGCTGAGCCAGCTTTGTGGTGGAGTGTGAAGTGGTATTCTGCCAACTCAGTTACTCACTGGGCTTCTCATTGGTTGAGTTTCTGAGGTTTGGTAAGGGACTTTGAGAGGAAGGCAACAGGTGTTCACTTTCTGTCCTGTTCTTGGCTTAGGACAGCCCCTATTGCTCCTTTGCTTGAGTTAGCTTCTACTCAGAACTTCCCATGTTCCTGTGGTAGGGTGAGTACCACATCCTTCACCATCTGCTCCTTGAGGCACTGGAAGGCTTTCATTCTGGGTCACTCCCTAAGACCAGGGGGCATTGCCTGTTAGCTGGGTGAGGGGGCAAACAATCTTGGAGTAGTCCTTGATGAATTTGCAATAGAAGAATTGAAAGTGACACTGTGTTTTGTCCAATCAATCAATGGATTGGTAGTGGGAAAGCCAGTTGTATCCCAGGACAATCTTACAGGATGAATCAAGACATGTGATGTACAAGTCAATAGGAATGATCTCACCCAACAGGAATTGTATGGGGAGCAAAATGGACTGGGAAATGTGAGATCCAGCAGAGCTGTCAAGAAGTCAAAGTTAAACAGGAGGAATGGAAGTGGTAAGGAGATGATGGTCCTCAATGTATTTGGAATCAATAAAGCAATGGCTTGAACTAAAATTAACAAGAGTGTTAGGATCATGCCAATAGGAGGAGATGAAGCAGAATGCATGCCATGGAGTCTGTGGAATCACATGGGCTTGACAAAGCTATTAGCAACATCACCCCTGGGTCAAAGCCCTAAGATGAATACGGACAGAGTCTGTGGAGTAAGACAAGTAAGGATTAAGATGAAGTCGCATGGAGTCAGAATCTATGGACTTGTAGAAGAGATTGAGGGTTAGACTTGAAGGCCAAGTAGAAGTGAGTGCAAGAGTATTGGGCTAAACCAAGTTGATATTCGAACTGAGGTATGTACTACTAGTTGTACAGTTTATATACTAGAGCAGAGTCCAATAGATGGAGGCTAGAATAAGTATAGACATGGCTGGAATAATATAAGTCTGGAATATTCTGTATCTAGAGGAGTTGAGTATTCTGTGGACTCCGATATAACACCTACTTGCTACTGTTGATGGATTCTAGGTGTGATAAATGAATATGTGAAATTAGTATGTGAAATAGAGATATGAAATATGGAATAGAAACCAGGAAACGGAATCCATCAGATTCTGATAATGAGTTGGGGCTGGTTGGATGGGTTGAAGGTTGAAGTCCATGGAGTCTGCAGCATGCTCATTACAAAGAGCAAGAAAACAAAGGATAGTAGAAATAGGAGAGCCATTGAGTTCCAATCCAGAACTAACTTTAGAAGATAGTGATACAGTTAATGAATGGTTTGAAAGAGCAGCAGCATTGAAGGTTACAATCTCTGAGATGCAATGACAGTCAACACAACCCTGTCCTTGCATGGAGGAAACAGGGCTGCTCTCTATTTTTCCAACTTCACAGGAGCCAAATCAGTAGAGGCAGGAGGCTCTGAGACCTCAGCAGCATGGCCATGCATGGAAGCCATAGCCTCGCACTTGTTGCAGTCCTTGGTCTTGTGCTTGCTACCACAGAACATACAGAGGTTGTTCTTCTGGGGCATTCCTTTTCTTTGGGAGTGAGCTTGCCATCCTTGCCTAGCTTGTCAACATAGGGACAGACCATGAGGAGTTGGAAGAAGAGGACTGGTAGGTGGAAACAGAGCCTGTAGAGTTAGAATCATAGGACTTTGGTGCCACAGAATTATAAGAAGAGCTTAAATTTGAACCTGAACCCTTAGGTTTGGAGGATGAGCATGAGGAGGATATGGAAGGTTTTATCACAATTTTCACATGAAATTTTGGCCTTCCAAGTCCAAAATGAGTGTTGAGTTTCTGTGCCAGGAAACACACATCATGGAGATTATTGGGCTTACCATGGTGGGCCATTGTAATGAGCATACTGCAGACTCCATGGACTTCAACCTTCAACCAACCCCACCGGCTCCAATGCACTTATTGGAATCCAACGGATTCCATTTCCCAGTTTCTATCCCATATTTCATATCTCTATTTCACATACTAATTTCACATATTCATTTATCACACCTAGAATCCTTCAATGGTACCAAGTAGGTGTTATATCAGAGTCCACAGAATACTCCACTCCTCTAGATACAGAATATTCCAGACTTACATTATTCCAGCCATGTCCATACTTATTCTAGCCTCCGTTCATCGGACTCTGCTCTAGTATATAAACTGTAGAACTAACAGTACATACCTCAGTTCAAATATCAACTTGGTTTAGCCCAATACTCTTGCACTCACTTCCACTTGGCCTTCAAGCCTAATCTCAATCCCTTCTACAAGTCCATGGATTCCAACTTCATGCAACTTCATCTTAATCCTTTACTTGTCTTGCTCCATGGACTCCATCCGTATTCATCTTAGGGCTTTGACCCAAGGGTGACATTGCTAATAGCTTTGCCAAGCCCACATGCATTCTGCTTCATCTCTCCCTATTGGCACAATCCTAACAGCCATATTATCTTTAATCCACAAGCAAAGTCCATAGTAAAAAATGTGGTGCAAGGAATTGTCACCATAGCTGACAAGAAAGGCATATTGGTTGAAGCAGACTATAAAATTCATAATCCAGTCTCCTTCAGCATCTCCAACAGCATCAAACAGACTGAAGTTAGTCCAGAGTTCTGTGAGGAAAGCAGCATAGGAGTATGCCCAGGCAGGAGGGTTAGCTGTGAAGCATAGTGGAATATAAGAGGGCACTTCAAGTTCAATTAGAAGCTGGTGTGTATATCTCACAGTCTTTGAATGGATGTCAGTGGTGTGTCTAGGGTGTTGCTCATGTTGGGGATTAACTTGATGGCATGGTCCCAAGGTTTTCTGCTGGGTAGCTCATCAAAGTTATCCTTTGAGAAGAGGTCTCAGAATTCCTGGTATTTGGGAGGGACCATCTCCTCAAAGGTCTTCTTGGGCTTTCCTTCATTTGCCTTGGCTGCCAAGTCGTTTGCATGGTGTATGGCCCAGAGCTCTATTTCTTCCTGCATGTTGACAGCTAGTATTGTCTCTCCTTCTTCTAGCTCTTCATCCCATCTGTCCTTGGGGTCTGCATCAGGGAGTGTGAATGGTGATTTGTTGCACTGGCACCTTCTGAATATGATTTTCTGGGTTTTCCAATTGATGACCGGGTTGTAGCATACTAACCAGTTGTGTCCAAGGAAAATCTTTTGGGTGCCTAGATTGGTAATGGTGAGGTCAATTTGTTCTGAGTGTCCTCCTATTGTCAGTCTCAGTTTGATGAAATGGGTGACTTCCCCACCTTTGTTGTGGGTTCCATCTGTGTTGTATACCAGGATGGGAGCACTGGTGGCTCAGGTAGGGAGGGCATGTTCTTCAATGTATTTGTGATCGATGGAGCTTCTGGTGCAGCCACTGTCTATAAGAGCTGTGGTTTGGAGGGTTTGGCAATTGGTGAGGGTTTTGAGTTGGACTTCTGTGATCAAGTCTTTGGCACTGGTTTATGCAGATCATCGGATATATTGGATTGGCTTTCATAATTCCTCTAATTGTTCAAGGGCCTTTGTGTGGGGTAGAGTGACTATGCATAGCATTATTTTCTCATTGATCTCCTCTAGTCACAATTTTTGAACCCAATGGGTGAGGATGGCATGGGCTTCATAGCTGCTCCTCACTTGTCAGATTGCTCTCCATGTCCATTTGGTCTCGAATGGGATCATGTATCCAGATTCTTCCTTTTCAATTGTTTTCAGATCATAGAAGTTTTGGTTGTCTTTTACACCCCTCCACCATCTTCTGTATGCTTCCATGTCATCTCCTTTCAGTTCTCCTGGGCTGCTGTACCTGTGTCTTTAGGTAGTCCTGCCATTCTGAGTCATTGTCTTCATTGTAATCTGAGTCATCTTCTTTGTCAGATACTTCTTCAATGGTTACTGGGCAGGCCACCTCTTGCATGCCCAATGAGGCATTCATGCCCTGTTGATTGAGAACACTTGCTCCTGGAGTTACGTTTGCCTTGGCTTTGGTCTGGCTACCCTCTGCAATCTTGGTATCCTTGATCCTCAAGTGTGTATCTCCTGGCAGCCAAAGCTTCGGTTCTCTGCCTCCATTTGCAGGCTCCACTGGTCCTGGGAGCACCCCGTCATCTGAGGACTTCGGGATCCCAGACAATGATTGTCCAGCAATCTCTGGCACCTGTTTCTTTGCAGCTCTTGTGGTCTTGCCACCTGGGGCTTTTGCCTCTCTGTGCTCCCTCTGCTGCAGTTGTTTGCAGTCAGGGATTCTTCTTTTTGGGGAAGCTGCACACTTCTGTTTGTCGGGCATCGTCCAAGGGTGTTTCAAGGAAGACTTTGGCAGGGCCTGGGGTTGTTCCTGTTTAGAATATTCATTAGAGTCATCTGATAGAATACTATGCCAGTTGCATGATTCTTTGGGTGCAGTGCTGGAAGGCATAGAGATAGGTATATTTGAATGCATGATAGATTTATCTACAGAAGTACTGTAAGTCCGACCAGCAGTATGTAATTGTGCACCTTTAGAAAGTCTGGCCAACTGAGTGGAATTGCTCACTTGTCAGCCCCATCTTTTACCTCCTCTACTCTCAATGTCAAGGGTGTCTTCTCCTTGTCAGTTTCTTTGTTGGCTCCTCCTTCATTGACTACTCGCTGTTCTCAGTGTTGGTTGTTGTTCTTCATCTACCTTCTGCCTCTGTCCCTTGGCCTCCTTGGTTCCTTGCAGTCTGCCATGAAGTGTCCCTTCTGGTGACAGTTGAAACATTGGCACTCATGTTGGAGGTGATCTATGTCCATTGGTTGGCCTTGGCCACTGTAGACTGGTCCTGTACTGATATCTGTACTGGTTGTGATCAGTTCTTGTTGTCAGGGAGGCATGGCATTCTGGTTTTGTGGGGGATTTTGATTTTGGTTTGGGGGTCCATGAGTGTCATTGCGCTGGTTGCATGGTGGGTTGTTCTGGTTATGGGGGTCCTGGGGTCGATAGCCCTTGTGTGTTCTGTTGAATATCTTCTTCTTCACCAGCTCATTGTCAAGTTCACTTATGTGGCATTTCCATTGGGTGTAGGTGCACGGTGAGGGTTGGTCCTTGGCAGCAGTAGTCAAGTAGTCATCAGGCATTCCACTTCAAATTGTGGCTACTATTGGGCTTCAGTTGTCCTGTTGTTCCCATCTCCTGGCTAACTGTGCTTGTTCTTCAAGCTTCTGGAAGTATTGGTATGCCTCCCCTTCTTTCATTTGGAGCGCATACATCTGCTGTTCATGTATTTCTTCTACTGCCAGGTCCGAGAAGAATTCTTGGATAAGTCATACAAATGTTGCCCAATCAGGGTATCGGTATCTTCCCCTGGTGGACCCACCAGGCAAGGGCTCGTCCCTTGAAAAGGGAGGCTGCATAATTGACTTGTTGGGATTCCTCGAAATAGATTCAATTTGTTTTGAAGTAGGCAGCGCACTGGTAGAGGAATCATTGGATATCATCATGTTTTCCATAGAAGTCAGCAGGTTTCTTGATCATGGTCAGCTTTATTCTGAGGAATGCGACATTGGCATCGGTGTGTCCTTGGTGTTGTCCAGGGATGGGGCTGTGGCATTTGTTCTGGGGGTGGTTGCAGTAGGGACCATAGATCTCCCCAGGCTCCTGGTGAGTCTGGGTCATTGGGGTCTCCTCCGGGGTTTTGCAGTGGTGTGGGTTGGTTCAGGTGGGGTGGTAATTTGTATCGGGCCCTGAGGTCATCTAGATCTTTCTGCTTTTGATCTAGTTCCATTTGGTTCAAGTTGATGTCTTCCTGCACCTGGAAGGTGTCTTGGTGTAGCTTTATCCGCTCTTTTCAGATTTGTACTTCTTCATCAGATAGCCCATGATTGGGTCCACCCATTGACTGTGGTCCATCTCTGTCGGCCGCTGTGAATAGCAGGGATTTGCTGTGTTTTGGAGGTCCGCCATGCTGCCGAATTCAGCTTGGTTTTGGGAGCAAGTCAGGGAGTGGTCAGGGTATTGGGAGTAGAGTTCTTCGTAGGGGGTGTGGGGTGTCAAAGGCTGGAGGGGATATAGTGTATTGAAAGTTCATACCACTCATTCTTCTGCTCCATGCATCCTGACTCTTTCCATCTCTATTTCATTGCCATCTGCTCATTCCATTTTATACCTCCTGCCCATTTTCATTGTGAGCCATTCCAGCATCATTGTGATCCTTTGGTGCCAATCTTCTACCAGTCAATCATACTCTGCTTGCCTTTCTCTTTCTGACATGTAGGTATCTGGGATGTCATTGTCTGGCCTAGGCCAGCTCTTGGTAGATGTGGAAGGTGAGGAGGGAGGGCTCTCTGTCATTGCTCTCTCCTTCCCTGCTGCTATCCTCTTCGAGTACCATTCTGAGTCATCGACTATGGATGGTTCTGGTAATTCATCTGTCAACCACAGGTTTGGTGCTAAATCAAAGGTAGTCTCAGAGATAGGTGGATTCACTGTGGTTGGTGTGGGGTTCAAAGGTATATGGGTTGACAATCCTGGCAGGAATTCTGTCCCAGAAAGCAGTGTGTCAAAGAATGAGTCTTCCCCTTGTTCTGTGAAACCAGTTGGTGGTGGTCTCGCCATCTTGCTGGTTGTCGAGGACAACCATTCTTCTAGCATTGTAAGTGGGGGGAGAGAAGTCAGGGATAATCTCTGTTGGGGCATAGTCAGGTTTGAACATTGCTGTGAGTATTCTGTGGAGGTCGATGGCTGTGCAGTTTTGGGGAAGGGCAACTGGGAGTTGGGGTTCTTCTGAGGATGTGTGGGTAGGGAGTTCTTTACTACTGTGGGTTCCGAAGGTAACAGACTGGCTTGCCTCCTGATTGTATTTGAAAGCCATGTTTGCAGTTTCAGGGGTTGGGGACTGGGAATTGGGGACAACATCTGGGATGGGTGAGCCATAGGATTCCTTGCTGTCTCCTTGTTCCTCTTCCATGCTCTGTGTAAGAGGCCTGGCCTCTTCTCTTCCAGTGGGTAGAGGGGTTCTCCCCTGCTCAAGGTTCGTGAGCTCAATTGTCATGGGCTCATCATGGTGGTGGCTCTGTTCACAGATCCACGGGATGAGGACATGTAGTCCTATGAGTACAAGTATGAGAGTGGTGATGCTCAGGACTATTGTGAGGATGATACAGAACTGGTTGCGGCTAAGGTCTCTGGTTTGTTGCATGGGTCTTTCTTGCGTCATGTGCAAAGAAAGAAGGGAAGCTTCAAGCTAATTGTTAGACCTGAACCTCACATAATCCAAACAAGAGTAAACTCAGGCTGCCTTGTGTTCAGACAACCACCCAAGAGTCTCATGGAGTCTGGATATTGGTGATGGTAGCAGACTAATGCCTTAGCAACTGGAGTGAGAGTGTTTGAGAGATGTTTGGTATAAGATAAACTTTAGCTTGAAGCTGGGGTTATACAGCAAGAGCTACCTACTTATATATAAAAACTGTAGTTCTAATAATAAGTCTGAAGTATGAAAACAATACCGTAGTTGTGTGGTATGTGTGAGCTGTAGTTACCAGGCCTAAGCCATCCATTTGGGGTCTGGATGTTCATGTGGGGTTGGGAATGGCTCAGGCTTGGAATAATAGTGAAAGGAAATGAATATCCACAGGAATTTGTAACACTAATAATGTCCATCAGGGTTAAGTTTAGCTACTTAGTTATATGAGTCACTATGATCGATGTTCTTAAAAAATCCATCACAGCCCAGACCCTGACACTTGAAGAAAACTGGGAAGAAGCAATGGTGTGCCCCTGAATATCATATGTCAGGGACTTGCTGTACAAAGAAGCATCAGATGAAAGGGAGGAGACTGGAAGCCATCATAGTAAACAAGCAACATATGATGGAGTGAGTAACAAGGCAAGAGCAGGTCCTTCCTTCCTGAATATTAGACAGCTGTCCACTAGATATGAGTCCTTTAGCTCATCCCACTCAATATCTACAAGTAGGGACTCACCTGATGTTAACCCTGGTTCCACTCCATACATAGAAATCTCTTCTACATTGTCATACCTGACCATGCCCTTGTTAAGATCAGTTCATTCCAAACAGTCATGTTTAGAAATGCTGCCCCTCCTATATCAGTGCACATCACCAGAATTGAAGACAATCATCTGATTTGCATGGAACCCACAGTCCAGAACCTTCTAGCATGAGCATCAGTGAGACAAAGAGGGTGTTGCACCCTACTAACCTGTTGGATAGACCACTCAGCCAATTGTCTTGTTCATTGCTGGGGTATCCACCAGTACCTCCAATCTGAGAAGCTGACAGAGGAGGACCCCCATCCAATCCATCATCTTCCTCTGCAAACTCTTGGCCTAGTCAAAGACCCTTGATGCCTCAAATTTTTGGTCACCCCCCTCCTAATCATCCTCCTTCTGATGGGTCCAACCTGTAACCTTCAAGTTCATCCTCATCTAACAAAACCTCAAATTATGGGAGAAATTCTATTTACCCCAGACCTCCAGGGCAACAGGGACAAGATGGGCTGAGGGGAGAAGGAGGTAAACAAGGCAGGATGGGCCCTCAAGGAAGAAGAGGAGATGACAGTTATGATGGACCACCCAGGCTGCTGGGCCCACTAGGACCACCAGGACCACTTGGAAATAGTGACCAATTGCCAGTTGACCCAGCAGCTCCCATCATCAAAGGAGAGAATCCTTACATGGCAATCCCATACTTCTGGAAAGTCATGCACCTTACAAGTCTAGGTGGTCACATGCCACAGTATTTAGGTCAATGGCTATGGCGAGGCCTTAAGGAAGAGTTAGACATCTACACCTGGTTCTCTATGCTGTCAATAGCCAATCAAGAATATATGAGAGAAAGTATGGTCAACTTCTTGACAGTTATAAAAGATGATCTTCTGGGTGACCAGTAGCAAATTTTGATGAACAACATATTTGAAGCTCAGAGATTTAGGCAACAAGGTCATGAGAATGAGACTCCACAAGGGTTCATTACTTGAAGAACAATGTACATGTGGATGCTAATGCAAGTCGAAGACAGCAGGATAATGAAGGTCAATATAATCATGAGAAGGCTCACATAGCCTTGTGTCCTATATTAAGATTAAGCATGGCAATGATCAAGAATACATGGCAGTTACTAGCAAGAGTCATCAAGCACAACAAGGCCTTAGCCCTAGCCTCTCGAATGGAATCCAATGCCAGCCACATCAATACAGAGGACCTGATTTCTGCTTTAAGGACAATAGGTATTGAAGAACCTCCAAGGAAATCTCAATTCCCAACTTTGAGAACTGCTAACCTAGCTTCAGGATCAGATTTAAGTGTTGCAGAGGAGGAGCCCAACTTCTATAGTCTATTAAGCAATCCCCCAAATGAGGAAGATGACTCAGATTGACTCCTGAAATCTGTGTACCAGGTCCTGAAGAAACATCAGAGGCTTCTTCTGAAACAGTTCTTCTTCTCCATCAATCATAAAGAGACAAAATTAGGGAAACTACCCCCCTCTCTGTGCAAGGTCTGTGGCAGTCCTAAACACTGGGATAGAGAGTACCTGCACTGGGAACAGTATCTTGAATGAGCTACAAAAAAGACTGCCAATCTAGTGAACTTGGAACTCAACAAGGATGCAGACCCCAAGAAAGCTTACCAAGCAGTATATCAAGTGCTTGTACTCAAATTGATTACACCTTCCAAAGTTGAAGACAAAGACAAAAAGGATTTGATGCAGGATTTTCATCCAGCATCTCAAATTGATGAATACCTCATGGAAGGTCTAATCAAAGAGAGTAAGTCTAACTTTGAAAAAGAATGTTTTTCCACCTCAAAACTTAAACCAGCCTCAGATATTTTATGTTCACCCATGGATATAATACCATCTTCATCTAATTTAAGTTGTAAAGCCTTAAATCCAAGTTTGTATTCAAGAACAGAGAAGGAAGATCCTTCTCCCAAGAAAGAAGCTAACTCTACAATTTCCTAATTGGGGCTACCCGCTCATTCAAAACCTATCAAACCTTACCCTAGCAGAAGGATGAAACCAGGTCAGTCTGCAGTCAGTATATTAGTCCTAGCTGTCAGAGGGCAAGTAGGAAGGCTAGATAACAAGAAAATTCATCTCCAACATGACTCAAGAGCAGACATATCCTTTATCTCTGAACAGTTCTACTGATTGTTGAAGGGCGCTCCTCCTATGAAACAAGGCTGTAAGCTTAAACTGGGGCAACTAACTCACTGATAAAGGGTCAGAATTGGAAGGCTACATAAGAGTGCCCATAATCACTAAAACTGAAACTGGAGCCTTGGTAGAGATAGCAATGGAGGCCTATGTGGTTCCTGATATGACTGTTCCAATACTCCTAGGAGAGGACTACCAGCTTAATCATGAGCTGACAGTATGACACAGTGTAAATGAAGGCTGTTACATCAGCTATAAAAATAACACTGACCTAACTGTCTGAGCTATTTCTGTCAAAAAAATGGGTGATTTTAACTGGTTACAAGCCAGTGCCCATGCCCTACAAAGCTTTGTCAAAGTGTGCAATCACCAGAGAAGGAAGAACTGGAGGAAACAAAAACCTCAGGAAAATGTGGCTCAATGACACAGTTAGAGCTGCAGACAATGTACAGATCAAACCTCACAGCTCCATCAATGTGATGGTTGAAGGACTGTTTAATCAACCTGGGGAATGGATAATTGAACACAGCCTGATGGAGGGTGCAAGTTTTTCTTTCCTAGCAGTTCCTAACATGCTGATCAGTTCAGCCTCACCAGTAATACCAGTGGCTAATACTTCATCAGTACCACAAATGATCTGCAAAGGAGACATCCTGGGGAGAGTCCAACAAGTTGAAGAGTACCTAGACAAGGCAGAAAGCCCTGAGCAAAGGGATGATATGGAGAAAACAGCCACCTTAGTTCAAAGGATCATCTTGCTTAAGTCAGAATCTGCTAACAAGCTGGGAATCAAGGCTGCTGAGTCCAGTGGATCAACCCGATATGAAGAGTATGGGCTGAAGACAGTGGTGATGCCCAAAATTGAGATCCTTCCCTCTTTGGATATTAAATGATTGCTGGATATTGGTGATTTGCCAAACAAGCTAAAAGAAGAAGTGTGGTGTATGCTCAGGAGCCACACAGGTTTCCGAACTCCAAATGTTCCTAGGTATGTTGGTTTACTTTCAAAGCTTCATTCTTTATTTTGCAGACCAAATGACCTCACTTTTCAACCAACTGAAGAAGGGAAAGTCATGGGAGTGGATGGAGATCAAAGAGCATGCTTGGGACAGTGGCAAAGAGGCACTTGAGCAAGCTCCAGTACTAGGACATTCCATTGAGGGGCTTCCCTACTGATTGTATACTGATGCTTCATATCACACTTGTGGGTGGTATGCTTCAGCAAGTTCAACAGATACAGATTAGAGACTTACAGAACACTCATGTGTACAATTCACTGAAAAAAGCATGGGATAATAAGGACTCTGTCCTTAAACTGTATAACAAGCTATCTACAAAGGTTGAACACCATCAGTATCCACAAGAATGAGCAAACAACTTTGAAGACATGACCATTTGCACCAAAAGAGTAATCAGTTATTACTCTAGGAAGTGTAAGAGTATGGAGACTTGATACTGAAAGGGCTGGTGACAGTGCAGGTGTGCAAGTGAGACACTAACACTAAATCACTACACTGTAATGAGCATGCCACAGACTCCACAGACTTCAACCTTCAACCCATTCCACCAGCTCCAACTCACTTATTGGAATCTGACAGATTCCATTTCCCAGTTTCTACTCCATATTTCATATTCCTATTTCACATACTAATTTCACATATTCATTTATCACACCTAGAATCCATCAATGGTAGTGAGTAGGTGTTATATCAGAGTCCATGGAATACTCAACTCCTCTAGATACAAAATATTCCAGACTTATACTATTCCAGCCATGTCCATACTTATTCTAGCCTCCATCCATTAGACTCCACTCTAGTATATAAACTGTACAACTAGTAGTACATACCTCAGTTCAAATATCAACTTGGTTTAGCCCAATACTCTTGCACTCACTTCTACTTGGCCTTCAAGCCTAATCTCAATCTCTGCTACAAGTCCATGGATTCTGACTCCATGAGACTTCATCTTAATCTCTACTTGTCTTACTCCATGGACTCCATCCATATTCATCTTAGGGCTTTGACCCAAGGGTGATGTTGCTAATAGCTTTGCCAAGCCCACATGCATTCTGCAGACTCTATGGCATGCAGTCTGCTTCATCTCTTCCTATTGGCATGGTCCTAACATATACTCAAAACACTAACCCAGCAAGTTCATAGGGGTAGAGGAACATCCATTATGTAGGCTTTTGTATTTAGATAGTTTTCCAGGAACACAATATAAGGATTTTAAAGGTCTTAGTCTGACTGGGTAAGGGTTTACTATGAGTCCTGGACTCTAAACTTTCAAACAAATAACACAAGTATCCACTCAGATACCAGATTCTGCACTGAGTTGCAAGAATCTCCAAACTGGGCTGACTGACTGACTGACTGATTCCAGGACACTGGCACAACACAAATACTGGTTCTTTCTTATGGGTTCTTGCAAAATATGAACTTAATCATCAAAATACTTTCAATTCTGGGTAAGTCTATGACTTGAAGCTCTAACCTAATCCCACAGGTAATACTACCATAGCTGGGGGCCAGAAAACTTGCCTGGCTATTGTTTTCTACCTACTTTTATACTACCGGGTTATTCTATTTACAGTGAAATCTAATTATACTTGTATTACTTAATCTCACATAAACTCTCCTAAGGAGGCTGACTAACACTTGGTCATGGCTCATGATCACATCTCTGATCAGGGTATGATTCCTTTCCAGGAGTGGATGATGGGCCTTAGTGTCTATACCTGCACTGTTGTTTCAGTTCTAGAGGCCACACAGCTTTACCAGGAGGAATGAGGACCGTTCAAACTCATTAGCCAGGTAAATCCAGCCTACTGCCTGATTGGGCCTGGTAGCACATGGCCAGTATGCTTGCTTTCAGCAATTCCTGCCCATGTGGCACCATGCCTGGCAACCTTGTTCTGTATTCATTTCTAAGTTCTCCAGGCACTGTACTGCTTCACATGCTTCCAGGTAAGTGCATTACTGATGATTTCTGGGTATGCCTTAATGATTCTTGCCTATCACACAGGTTTATCAGGACTCACTGATCCTTACTGGATGGTGTTGGAATTACTAAGTATATGCTCATAGCTTCCCTGGCTACTGGGTTACAAACTTGCAAGGAGTCCACCCATTATTCACAGATATATATACTAGCTACTACCTAATCTAGTATCTTCTCCATCTTTCATACTCTTTCCACCCTTACTAAGCATACCAAGTGATGCCGGCTTGCCCGAATCTCAACACTCTCCCTCAAGGCGGTATCACCTCGCAAATTCCCTATGAAACTCTCCCTGAAATGTATGACTGTATCATACTTCCGTTTATAGTCAATTTGACTCTGCAGGGTTCTTCTACCCAATATAGCCATTGATTCGGCTCTGCAGGATCTCTCATGATCCATATTACTTCATATAGCCCATATCAGTTCTGCAGGATCCATCACAATCCAAATAATGATGTCTTTCTTCAATAGCAGGTGTTGGGCAGGTCGATCACATAATTTGAGTGTGTCTGTTCTGCCGCTTTGGGTTTCCTTTCTGGGCATTCCCATGCCTTATGTCCCTCTTTGTCACATCTGTAGCACTTCACCTTTTCAGCCCTTCCTCCTCCAGAGTTATAGCACTCATCATCTGTATGTCCTCTCCTCCCACAATTTCCACACTTCTTTTCCTTCCATGGGACATCTCTTCTGCCCCTGTTACCCCAAGCCATCATTGCCTGCTCTGTTGGGATGTCACCAGTTTCCTTCCATCGTGCTTCTTCTTCCATCAGTGCTGCCGAAATTTCAGTGACTGTGAGAAATTTGGCATCAGACCGAGTCATCAATGCCATCGCGATTGTTCCATATTCAGGTGATAAGGAGTAGATCAATACATCAGTTATCTCTTGATCTTCCAATTTGAGCCCAATAGCACGGAGCTGCATAGCGAGTGAGGTAATGTTGTTAATATAGTCGGTGATTGGTTGTGTGGTGTCATGGTGGTAGGAATAAAATCTTCTCTTCAAGGAGATCCTATTAGACATGCTGTTCTTCTCATAGAGTCCTTCAATGCCTTCCAAGCTGATGGTCCATCGGTACAATCTCTGATATATGGCTTTTGAGACTGTTCTATGGTGAGGCCAATAGCTGAGAATCCGTCCTCTGCTGCTGCTTCCCATTCCTCCAATTCTTTCCACTGCGAAGGTTTGGGCTTCTCTGTTGCCCCCGAAACAACCTTCCATGTCCCTGCACACCACATGATCATCACGAGATCAAATTTCCAGTCATGGTAATTCACCCCATTCAGTTTGGTCATGGATCCCAAAAGTGAATTGATGTTCTGGACTGCCATCCCTAGGTATGATGTAATAGAAGTAGAGGGTGCGACATGGACGAGTGAGCAGTATACTGTGAGTTTGTGTTGGAATTACTAAGTATATGCTCGTAGCTTCCCTGGCTACTGGGTTACAAACTCACAAGGAGTCCACCCATTATTCACAGATATATATACTAGCTACTACCTAATCTAGTATCTTCTCCATCTTTCATACTCTTTCCACCCTTACTAAGCATGCCGAGTGATGCCAGCTTGCCCAAATCTCAACAGATGGGTTGCTATATATGTATATTACTAGTTTTATGCAAGTACTCTGTAGTATAGCAGTTATAAAAGTTGATTTTTAGACTGCATACCATAGTGTACCAATTCCAGGTGCATCAATACTCCACTACCGAAAGGGAGGCAATAGCAGCCAAAGAAGGGCTTATATGGTTCCAGCCTTTCATTGAGGGTAAAAAGGTCACCCTGATAACAGACCATGCCATGCTACAGTGGGTGAAGACCTATGAGAACATGAATTGGTACTTTGCCACATGGGGAACAATTTTCTCAGTATTTGCACCTAACTTAGAAATTGTCCATAGACTGGGATGGAAACATTCCAATGTTGATCCATTATCAGTAAACAGAATCTGATGGAATCTGATAAGTGACTTGGAGCTGTTGGAGGTTGGGAAAGGTTGATGTCCATGGGTTCCACAGCATGCTTGTTACAGGTGTATATATTTTAACATATAGTGACTCAATAGTGACTGGGTATCTTCCTCATAATAGTTTTTCAGTTTGTATCTGGACTTGTTGCCCTGCATAAGAGCTAGTAACTTCAAGCTTTCTCTACAAAGAGAGTTACTATGAGCTCACTAAATTGAACCAGAGAGATATTTTGGACATAAACTTTGGTTTACTCAAGACAGGAGAAAAGGATACAAAGGCATTGATGCTGAGATAAAACCTGAGAAAAACCACCATTCCTGGTGGAGTATAAGAGACTAACCGACCCTTTTACTGAACACTCGGACATATACATTCGCACCTAAGTCTGGTTCCATGGAAAGTGTAGCAGACAAGCATTTAGATAATAACTATATACAGTAACGGTAAAATTACAGCTCTGAAGAGGCACATAATGGTATCAAGAAGAGGCGGTGAATGCAACACAGAGAACGAAAATAAGTTAGTATGTATACAGACATTGCCGTCTATTGGACTAAGCCTCCCTTGAGGTTTCCCTTCCAAGCGCCGTGGCCAAGACTGACCTCGACCTGATCGTCCTGGGCCTGTTGGTAATACGGCTGAGGCTGATGGATATAATGCCTCTCGATGCCGCCGTCGTTCAACCCGATGGCAGAGCCGAGCTCGCGGCCGGTCCTCGTCACGTTGATGGGAGCGAGGACTGGAGGGGGACTGTCGTAGCCATTACGATAATCGTTGTCGTACACGTATGGTGCGGGGGGAGTAGATGGACCAGAGCTGCCGCTGTCGGGGGACGGAGGCGAGATGTGGGAGATGGAATGGCGGGAGGACGTGGGCACAGGCGGGGACATAGAGTAGCTCTGTGGGTACTCCTGGTAGGACGAGGCGGGTCGGAAGGAATAGGAACTGGGGAGGCTGTACTGCAGCTCGGGGGACGCCGAGTCTGGCGAGCGGAGGGTGGCGGTTGCGGGGAGCGTCGCCTGGGTGAGTGGCGGGGGCGAGTCGGGCGGGGGCGAATGGGAGGGCTGACTGTACAGGCGGGCTGGCTCGAGGGCGGGCGGGGCGGGGGGCGGTGAGGGCGCGTGTTTGGACGTCGAGCCGCGGGCCAAACCGGCACGGTTATTGCGACGAGAACCGGGTGCGAGGTGGATGCGATAACTGGCGGGGGTGAGCACTCATCGACGACAAAGGGCGGGACTCACTGCTGCTGGAGGTTGTCCTGGCGTGAACACCTGGTTTCGCAGCCTGGAAAGGGGCACTTGTGGTTGCGCTCGCCGGTATGGACGCGATTGTGCCGTGCCAAATGGCCGCTGGTTGTGAAGGCACGGTCGCATGTTGGACAAACGTGCCGCTTCTTGGACGAGGCGGTGGGGGACGGCGACGGGTCGTCCCTGCTCAGCTTTGTGTTTTCAGCTCTAGGCATCAGGTCTGCCCTGCAAGGTGGGAGAAGAGAGAAGGGATGCGATGGGGGTTCAAAAGACGCGTTTATGTTGCTGTACGTAAATCACAATTTGCCCACAATTTGTTTTCTCTGAAATACAAATAGAAAATATTCTTATCACTGCTGGACACGTACCCAGCTGCTGCCCCATCGCTTTCGGAGCCGTATCCGCTAGCGAACTCCCGTATGCCTCCTCCATCCCCATGGACAAGCACCCTCGACAGACGCCGCCAGCAGACAGTTTTATTTTCTGTTTATTTCTTGTCGTTGATGCTTCTCTCCAGGCACAACAGAAAAACGTAATCCGCCCTTCTTCCGAATCACCGACCCATGATAAGCGTCGCCGTTGGATCACCTAGCAGGGTCTCCCACTGGTCTCCTGATGCTCGCACCGGCTGCGCAACCATTGTTCTCCATTATTACGGTCCATCGTGCAATCATCATGCAAAGGGGCGCGTTTCACGAGTTGGACAGATCTATGTTTTTCCATCCACTAAGCCTTTTCTGGACACCGATTTTATTTCATTTCTGCCGCCGGCTCGTCCCACAGTCCTCCCTGCCTGCGATCGAACAAACCTGTAGCGACGTCTCTTTCTGAGAAATAGATACCAACAAGTATCCATAGTACAGCCCAGTACAGCACTCAAGTCCCCCGCCAGAGGATCGCTATTTATCTGTTTCATACGGATAAAAGGAGCATTCCCACTGATGGCGGCCTTTTCCCGTGTGTGCCCAACTGACGGTCTAGGCTACGTCACAATCCAAGGCCTCGGTTCGTACGTTATCTTGACTACCCGCACATTCGCAACACCTCACAGCGAATCCCAAGATTCACACGAAAATCTCACAGAACAGAATCTCTTCGAACCCTGGCTCTTTTCCTCCGCGTCGACCCTGCTTTTTCCAAGCCCTGATTATCGTACCCTGCCAGATCATCTTCTTATCGTCACTCTCCCGCTTCACCCGGTGCTCCCATTCAATGACGTTTTTAACATATCATGTGCTAATGTCACGACTAACAATGACCTACATTCACGAATTCGAGTTATCCAGCTCGTGCAAGACAAGCTCTAAATCTAGACATCAGACCCTTCATCTAGACACAAATTGACCACACCTCAATGAAATCTTCCAATAAAAAACATTTCTGCATTCCCACTGTCCACCTTGTGGTTCTCTGTCAACCATTGTCGTAACTTCGAAGCATCAGACAGACCCACGCTATGACGCCGGAAAAACATCACCACGTATGCGACTGCAACGGTCTCCGCATTACTTGCCATCCACTCCCACGTTTCCATCCACTCACTGCAGAACGTTCCATCATATATACATATGAAAACTCGCCATCTAGGGCATGCCATGCTGTTCCTTATATCCGCACAAACCGACAAACAATTCATCATCAGTTGAGAATCACATACAATCGTTGTTGCAAAGATGCTTCACGACGCTCTGGAACGAATTCACGGTGGTCTGACCTCGGGCACAACCCCGCCCATTCATGAATCGGCAAATCGATCCGGTCCAGCACCGCCTTTGAACGCGAGGAGATTATGTGTCTGGACCGGCGCCGTTATCTACAGGCGAACCATGCTAATACTTGAAGCTTGCCCGTTGAGCCGCATAGCAAGATGGAAATTAAATATATTAGGTTAGTTATATCCTTCATTAGCTTCTACGCGTCAAGGTCAGCGAAGGCACAGAGTAAAAACCCAAAGCTCACGTTAGCTTCGTCGCTGCTTCTAGGCCGCTCAGCTCTTCAGCTTCAGCGTCACCTCTGTCGCTCAACTGACCGGCCACCAGCGGCCCCTGCATCCCGCCCATCCGATTACACGCCGCCTTCGCATCGCCGTGGAACCGCATCGGCAGCCCCACCTGCTCGTCAATCAGCAGATGAGGCAGCAGCCGCGTATGGAACACACGATGTGCCGTCGATGCACCCTGCCCTCAACCCAATAAGCTAACTAACTCCCAAGCAGAGAAAAATCCGATTACGCACAAACTGCCTGAACACCCCACCGACAACGGCGCTCACGGTGTCGCCTTGCACTTTCCAGAGACCGAGGCTGGCGCTGGGCCCTTCCATAGAGCCGAATTTTGGAACGGCAGGAACCCATCGCATGATACCCCCGATACCCCACTGTCGCCCGACGTGCTCCCCCAACATATAGCTATTCAGTGTCCGTGCGACTATTACCTCCAAGTCATCCGACGAATTCAGCTGAGGCGAAGCACTGAGAAGGAGAAGGAGATACGTCTCGAGTGTACGTCGTCCTGAGTATGCAATAAGTACCATAGCCATTTCCCTCAAAGTAAAACCAAACGCACCAATAAAACTGAGTCCACCATTATGTCCCTGTGCAGCAGCAGGATGGCTCGCATGCGTAAGTATCCGCTGCGCCAGCTCGGGAGGAAATGCAAGACCGGGAAAGAGAGAATCTAGATGAGAGCTGAACGGATTTTTGGGCGACGTTGGTACAGGCCGACGTTTAGGCTTTTGGGGTTGTTTCCGTTCAATTGATATTTTTTGTGGACGAGGAACGTTATCGTCACCCTCGTCGGCTTCGTCGACATACACCTCCCTCCGAGGCGCGTTTGTCTCATGAGAGGGCGGTTTTCTCAGCATTGCCGCTGCCGGGCTATACAGTCTCCGTCCAGACACATTGCTCCCTGACCGCCAAGTATAAGGGGAAGAAGACCCTGCACAACGACGCAGACAAAGAGACATTCAAGCGCTTCGTCGGAAACCTCGTCGACGAGCTGATTTTTGGTCGGTTGTGGATGGAGAAAAAAGGAATCAAATCACGTGTTGAGTCGCGTGACAATATTCTGTCAGGAGCCCTCATTGCATGTCAAACCTTCTGCACCCATTTTATTTATCGAGCATGATTACAGTAGTATTCTATCATGTAGCTGTTCCGAAAATCTGGTATCTCCTGCAAATACTTGGCCCAATCTCGTCGTACTGTGCTTTGGTATGACACGAGGTGTAGAACTCAGGCTACAAGCAAGGATCAGTATACCGATAGTTTCAAGTGCAGACATCATACCAAAGATGCCAATAGAGAACCACCAAACCATACAGCATACCTTATAAAGCAACATTAAAGTGAGACCTAGAGATACAAGTCTTAATACGCACCTCTGTCGTTTGTGAGAGATAACATCGACTTCCACACCAGAAGACTACGAACATGATGAGAATCATCTGCAAGATATATAACATACGTACCTTCAAAGCACTTCCGCTGGCGACGACACTCGCATCCAAGCGCCTGTCGACGAGTAGCTTCAGATCACGCTTCAAACGGTTTCCAAAGTGCTGGAACATCGTCGATCCTCCAGAAAGCACGATATTCTGGTCGGCGTTTGTTATTGAGCACTAGGATGGGCGCTATGAGACTGACCTTGTATAACCCTCGGCGGACATCGATGGGAGATTGCTGGATGACATCGTCGACAACTTCCGGTAGGGGAGTCAAAAAGTCCGAAGAGTATATTTCGGGGTTGAAGAAGATCTCTGGCGCAAGGAAACGTTCATAGCCAACGTCTATGCCATATTTCTATGGTGTAGAGTCAGACGGTGTTCACGATAGCATGTCCATCACATACCCTTCCGGTAACACTATGCTCACCCTCATACCTCTCAAAGTACTTGTATGGCTCGACGTCGTACTTCCGGAACTCTTTGACGATATCCTGGCACACATAGCTGAATGACTCTTTCACCTTTCCCGCAACTTTGAGCTGATCCTCTGGAGGGACAGTAGCCATCTCGCCTCGCTCCCGAAGGAGATTCAAGACAAACTGGGAAATGTCCCTTCCTGCAATAGGGATATGCTTGATAGCACTTCCGATGACGTATCCTTCTGCGCAGGGGATAACATGAGTAACACCATCACCAGAATCAATGACGGTTCCGGTAAGAGTACGGTCTGTGACTCGGTTGGACGTCCACGACGCGGCGAGGGCGAGCACAGCCTGCACAGCGATGTACAAGCCCTTGATGTTGAATGATTCAAAGAAGATTTCCGCAGTTTGTTCGCGATTCTCTGGAGCATTGAGCGGTGGTTCAGTCTATCTCGGTGCATAAGCACTTACTGGACAGTCATCAAACCATAACAACTTACTAGGAGGAAATGATGGTCTTCTGGCTCTGCCCTGAGATATTTGAAGATAGTCTGTTCCCAGTACCGCTCCATGTAGTCCCAGTTGTCTATCATACCATGACGGATAGGATAGTGAACGCTATATCCGGGCGTCTTTGCATTTGCTAGAGCCTCATCGCCGATGAAGAAGTCGAGGTCTTCGACACCACGCTTGGATGCAAGATGGCCAGGTTTGGACGGAACGGCAGGTGCACGAGACGACTGAGCAGCAGTACCACGAGTTGCAATCGCAGTCGGAAATACGCTGCAAATTTGCGCGTCTTAGCAAGGCAAATGGATGCTGCATATTACTCACAAGGAAGGATCTGAATTGCCGGCAAACCTTGTATCCAAATCATCGTAAGCAACCGGTGAATACAGAGAGGTAGTATATTCACCCTATTTTCGAGTACCCAGTTCCATTATCGCATATAATGGGTGCTAGGTTGGACATGGTCGTGGATGGCAAGGCCGATGGATATCCGTAGTAATGTCTCCAAAACGGTCAAGCCAAGCACAGACAAACATATTGGCTCTCCGGAGTCCGGACCGTTCGGGAAATGTCGATCTCCATCATATACCACGATGAACGTAGCCTTCCGAGCACGATGGGCACGGTCGTTTTCCACGTCCAGGCCAAGATCGAACCGTGCTATCGTGTATAGCCAGAAAGGAAGTCCAGCAGAGGTCCTCAGTGCGGTGACCTTTCCCAAGCTGGATCCTCCGAAGCCATCCACCGTCAACGTCAAGTTCCTGCTCTCAGCAGTCAACCCTGCTGATATCAATGTCATCGAGGGAGTCTACCCTGCAAAGCCACAACTCGTGCAGAGAGCAGGGTCTGAAGGTGTATACGTTGGAGGCAACGAAGGGCTGGCTATCGTTACAGCAATTGGGGAGGGCGTTGACTCCGTGAAACCCAACGATTGGGTTATTTCGACAAAGGCTCAGGCTGGCACCTGGACTGCAGTCAAGAATATATCTGCTGATGATCTTCTCAAGATACCCAACCCTGAAGGACTCAGTGAAGTCCATGGTGCTACTATGACGGTACGCGAGGTATCAAGGTTCTGATTCTTTCTAATCTATCTAGGTCAACCCCCCCACAGCCTACAATATGCTCAATGAGTTTGTTGATCTCAAACCTGGTGACTGGGTCGTCCAGAACGGCGCTAATAGTGCGGTCAGTACCACTTTTTGTCACGCTTTTCGTGCTCATCTTTCGACTAGGTCGGTCAAGCAACCATTCAAATAGCGGCCGCTCAAGGATTGAAGACAATTAACTTTGTCCGTAACCGGTACGCCTTATGCTACCGCTTCTCTATCAAACTGACGAACACATTAGAGATAACATTACCGATCTCGTACAAGGGCTCGAAGCTTTGGGTGCAAATAAGGTGTTCACCTATGACGACCTCAATGACCGCGAGTTTCGGAAAAAGGTCGCTACCCTAACGGGAAACGCGGTATGTGTCTACTACTAGCATCTGGCCTCTTTTTCAATCCCAGATTAAAAGGAAATTCGCTTGGGACTAAATTGTGTCGGTGTGTATGAAGACTTGCCTTCTTGACAAGTTGTTCAGTGCTCCCCAGGTGGCCCAGAGACAACACAGATGGTAAAACTCTTGGGCAACAACGCCCATTTGGTATCTTATGGCGCGATGTCTAAAAAGCCACTCACGTTCCCGACCTCCTTGTTCATATTCAAGAATCTCACAGCCCACGGTTTCTGGCAACACAGCTGGTATCAGCAACGGAGCCGTGCAGACCGTGAAGATTTAATGCGCAAGTTAGTTGGCCTGACGTCCCAAGGCAAGGTGTGTGTGTGAGCAAGCATTATCTCTCGCTAGATGTTGAAAAATGTACAGCTCAAGGAACCTGAACATAAAGTGGTGGTTGTTCCCGCTCACGAATCCGATGAAGAAGCGACTGCAAGAATCAAGGACGTTTTCAAGAACGCGCAAAGCCATGGAAAGAAAATCTTGCTTAAGCTAGAGAGTTCTTCATAGTCCCACATGATGAAATGGAAATGAAAACAAAGTCTGTCATTATAAATTAACGCTACCGCATTTGCCTATCTTCGAAGAAACGCTGCAGACATTTGACGTCAGGACAATGGAGATTCAGTAAGGAACACTTCACTACCCACCTTGAGATGTCGCAATTGCCATGCACAAGTAAGAACTAAAACCATTATCTGGGCCACGCTGTACCATACGGCCCGCCCATTGGTAGCCTCGCTAAGATTCCTGTAATCCGCCTCCCGCTCCCGTTGATACTGCTGCTCCCGTCGAATGTCCTCGAGTTTTTGATTCAGGTCGCGCACTTTAGATGCAAGCTCGGAGACATGCGATCTATCTTGCTCTATGTTGGGCTTTGTCTTGCCGACGACAATATCAAGGTAAAGGCGGATGTGTGTACTGGAGAACCAGGACGTGTAGTTGGTGGAAAGACAGATAGAATGGTCCCCTGCATCATGCGATGTGAACGTGAAGCGACCTTCGGAGGGACCTTTTGTTCTGACAACGGCTTCACCACTTTCTACTTCCTGGATAGAGTAAATGAATACGTGTTCGGTGCATAACGCTCTGAAATGTTGTACCTCGACATCGACGTGTATTCCAAGTTTATCATCAGATATGTATGCCTGCTGGGGCTCTGACCATTCGAGGGCACGGTAATGACCTGAACAGTGGTGAGAAAACATCGACAGGAAATTGAAGAGAACACGTTACCTTCGACGACAGTGTCTGTTGGCAGCTCCTCGATGAAACAGCGCTTTTCGTTGGCGTCGAGATAGAAATGAAGAGCATTGGCGACAGCAAAGGAGAACGAAAGAAAGCAGAGCGAGAGGAACGGATGGCGGCGCATGGTCGAGGAAGACAAACAGAGTGTGACAAGTGTGACAGGGTTCCTCGTTGTCTCCTACGATGATGGCGTACTACTCCCGCCCTTCGTACGCCGCCGAGACTCCTCCTCCAGCAAATATCGCGCATCCCGTCCCTCATCAGTCCGTTGCGCCCTATCTTCCCAATGCCAGTTCTCACAGCGCCATCCCTACCCACCTCTCCACTTATGAAGACGGCAAAATCTATGCTCTGGTCATCGAGCTCATGGACCCCATGGCAAGAGAGGGAGCATTACTCGAGCTGAGCAAGAAGAGAGAGCAGTATGATGACCTAGCCTTGGTTCTATGGCATTCATTCGGTGCGCCGTCTATTCTGTTCTGTGAACTTAGCTTGACGCCGCCCAGGCATCATGCCGGCCTTGCTGCAGGAAATTGTGTCCGTATACCCGCTACTCTCGCCACCGAATCTCACTGCCCATGTCTCCAACCGGGTCTGCAATGCTCTTGCCTTGCTGCAGTGTGTAGCCTCCCACACGGACACGCGTCAACTCTTCTTGAATGGTCCGTGCATTTTCCTTCGGCGCGGCGTGGACTCACCTTTACTTCATGTAGCGCATATACCTCTTTTCTATATCCTTTTTTGAATACCACCTCCAAAACACGCCCATTCGAATATCTTCGGCTTACTTCTCTGGGTGTTATTGGGGCGCTAGTAAAGGTGAGCCCTTTTTCATGCATTTATCATCGTTATAAACTGATATACATTAGCAAAACGACAACAACACTGTCATACACTTTTTGTTATCTACCGAAATTATCCCTCTCTGCCTGCGCATCATGGAAACCGGTTCAGAGTTATCGAAGACTGTGGCTATCTTCATCGTCCAAAAAATTCTCCTCGACGAAACCGGTCTAACTTATATCTGCCATACCTACGAGCGATTCTATGCTGTGGGGACTGTCCTGAGCAACATGGTCAGCCAACTCGTCGAGACACAGGCTGTCCGACTACTCAAACATGTTGTTCGGTGCTATCTCCGCCTTAGTGACAATTTGCGGGCACGGGAAGCCCTGAGAGCCTGTTTACCAGAGCCGCTGAGGGATCAAACGTTCAATACCCTTCTCAAGGTCAGTCTTCTATACATTTTCTGAACAACGACTGATCTTCTTTTTGACAGGGAGACATGGTCACGAAGAGATGTTTGACGACCTTGCTTACCAATTTAAATGAACCATGATGCACTTCGCTTATTTCACTTATTTCCATCATCTATATATTGCTAGCTTCGGGGCGACAGTATCATATTTGTAGTACAGAACAAAATATTGTATAATAATTGTTGAGTAGCTTGTTTGCAATGGAAGTAGATTATCGTATCACACAATGGAAAAGGGACATTATCATGCATTATGTCTCATAGGGATGAAAACACGGACCAGTGTGATCTTGTTCTTAGATCATGAACGAGAGAATCGATATGATGTTAAATACCGTCCGAAACAACATTATTGACACTATTCTATGACCTAATAAAAAGAGAGCTATAGCGATACAGGCTTACTATCTTTTTGCGCTTGATACAGTCAATGCAGAGTGCGTGGATAGTAAAGACGAGCAAGACTTACCCATTGTAATCCGATCACCCAACGAAAGAGCTATGCCCTGCGTCTTGCTACGAATTCTCACATGGCCTGTAATAGTACCCGCCTCCGTCCGTTCAATGCTTAAATTGGCCAGCGCATCCTCGCCTACAAAGCCAGAGTTAGCGATGTAATCACGTCCCTCAGGTAATTGATACCTACCAAACAAGCTTCTTGCATACATATTTGCAGATAAAAAGTCGCATTCTCCTGAAAGGGCACCTTCAGGTGTCAAACACGACATATTCGTCGCCTTCATGACGTGCTTGAGATACTCTCTGGGATCACTAGAGGACGACGAGTACGTGAGTTTTTCATCTATATGAGATTTTCAACACATACGACATAGAATTGTTGACGTTGACTCGGTTTTCCCATTCGAATTCGGTCCACATACTACGGAACTATAGATGACTGAGTGCGCTGTCTTAACCCCAAGGCTACGATGACTCACCTGCGCCTCATTACAGTAAGCCGGTTTGATATAGTCCATGATATCAATGTGAATGTCATTGAGAATGACACAGGCCTCTGACATATTGTGACCTTCCCAAAGTATGCTTCCGAAGATGACGCCAGTCTCCGTCGACGACACCTAGAAACTAGTGAAGTCCGTTTTCCGAGAATGACAATGAGAGGACAAACTTTTATAGTAGCTTTGATACTCTGGAATCCATGTGGGCCGATGGTGTAAACCGACGGTCTTTCGACGATTTTGAGATCGCCCAGAGTAGCAAAATCCAAGCAAAGGTTCTGCAGTGTGTTCGGTGTCTGGTTAACAAGAAGTACGTCTTTTGTGCCTGATAAATTGCCTTATGGACCACGATACGTTAAACACTCACCAAGCATGATATCAAATCCGTGCATTTTGACATATGCTTCGGCGTATATTGGATCGGAAAATCCTGGTAGGATGTATTAACGGCCACATATCCAAAACATTGTTTGAGGATCTTACCAGTAAGCTGAGCAATTCGGCTTAGATTTGAAATGAAGTCTTCTTGGACTTCGCCCGAGCCCGTTGCACGGCCAACATCCTCATCATCCTGCAGGACAAGATGAATATTTCCTGAGTAAGATATGTATAGACACTCACATCAATGGCGTCATCAGTGGTCTTCTTCGAGAACTGCCTGAATGTCAGCAGATCATCGACTTGAACGATTGTCGCCTTCGTCGTCTCCGTCTCTTTCTTTTCAGATGCTCGTTTCTAAATTATTTTTTTCAAAAAAACTCAGCGTTCGCCTCAGTAGGAGTTAGATTGAAAACAAACTTCTTGGGCACTGAGCATCTTGGAGAAGGCGACTTTAGAATCGCTGAGGAAGACTTCATGAACGACAGGCTGTGCTCGAAGCTCGCTGAGAGTTTGTATACAATTCATTATACGCTCGTTGGAGTCTTCATCGATTTGAACGGTGACAAACTTAGACTGGCCGACACGAATGATTGAAGTCATGATCAACATTGCCTATTTTTCGGATGTTAGTTAAAAGACTGGGAATTCAAAGAAGACATGCCTCAGCGCGTAACGAGTTAGAGGTAACCGTGTCTTTACTTAAGCCGTCGAAACGAAGGGCGAGTTTACAAAGGGCCACCGCCAAGACTGCTCCGGTGAAGAAGTCACCTCCCAGAATGAGTGCTGAGATTTACAGCGTTAGGTAAGCACAAGAATAAGGTTAAGTATTGCTTACTTCGTAGGGGAGGTTTAGCAGCAGATTTAACAGCTTCCAAACGAGATGCAGCTGTACTTGAATATGCTGTTTCTGTCGCATACGTTCCGTCCGCTAATACTTTCGGTCGTCCAATAACGTCTGTCTTTTCTGTCTTCTCCACCTCGACATCCTCTCCACCTGCTTCGTCTAACAATCTTTGCTCTGATGCGAGAATGGGGATCTCGCCCAGTACCTTCCTCACAGCTTGCATAGTCTCCCGGATATCGGCTACTGTTTCGACGTATTCGCCCAAAATCCATAGCACTCCGCGGAAAACCTTTCCAGACTTGATCTCTGGCAAGGTTTGGATCAATCTTTCGCAGATGGCTGCTCTAAGATTGGGGAATTTCTCCACAACTTCACGCACGAAGGCAACAACGTCAAGAGCAGAGGGGTTGCTTGTGTCGCCGAGGAATTCCATCAGAGCGTGTACAACACTGGCCGCAACCTCCGAGAACTTGATAGCCGTGACATGGATGGACTGGATGAGGAGTTGTCTATACTCCGAAGCCTGTGAGATGAAGTTGAGTATGTAGATCAGCGAACAAAAAAAATAGTCCTGCCTTGTCGAAATCAGTTTCCTGTGTCTTTTGAAGCTGCTTCTTCAGGAAGAGAACAACTTCCTCAACATTGCGACTAGTTGTCATACTAAGAACCACGCTGATAGCTTTCCGGCGGACCTCCATGTCGGCACTGGAACATATTAGTGAATGGATTATACGGGGGGGAAGAGTAACCTACGTAGACAGAATTTGTAACACATCCATTATGAGACCATCCAGGACATGGCCATGCCTTGAACGAAGAGCGTCGAGACGATCTAACACGATGAGCTTGACGTTATTGTCCGATTCCTTTATTATGAGGTTGATGTAACAAGATGCGGCGGCTAAGAGGTCACGTCAGAAAGGGACAGTGTGTTAAACAAGTGAGCATGGCGATACCTTTGACCGCTGCAGGGTTCTGGGTCAGCGCTGTCAGTGTTGTTGCCGCCTCGTATTTAACAGCATGCGAAGAGACGTTGAGAAGGTCGAATATGCATCGAATGTAGCGACCCTATTTAGTTCAAAGTTCAGATACAGATTGGGAGTACAGGGAAAGTGTACACATACACGCTGGGCTGATTCATTTTTGCAATCCATGCGTATCACTTCAATAATGCTCATCTGCAATGCTTCATCTAGGGACGGAATGGATTCGTAGATGCTCAAAATATACTCGACGGCCTTGGGCATAGAGCAATGAGCCAAGAACACGAACGCATTACGCTTGCAGGTCGAGTCGGTTTCCGCAGCGAGGAAGGTAAGCATAAGCTCAGGGGCATCTGGGATGAGAAGCTCGTGTTCGCGATAGATGGAGTATACGGCGAATACCGCATTCTTGCGGACGTAGGAGTGCCGATGCTCTAGGCAGGATCTACAGGTAGGAATAAGAGGTTCAAGGAGCTCGGAATCTTTGGCGATTTTTTGCAGGAACCGTAGAGTTGCACCACGGATGTACTCATTTGGGTGTTGCTAAAGAAAAGGCGATTCTAACAACCGGCGTGTTGCAAAACGGGGAGAGCATACCAAGTCATTTCGAATGGCGTTGCTGGACACAAAGGTCAGTTATCATCAAGTATACTAATTGACTATATGCGCACACGACAAGAATCATTTCCTGCTTCAGTTTTCCTTGCTCATCGTACTTCGGACAGACTTCCCAGTAGAAATGCAATAACTTCTTCAGCTGCTTGTTCCGCGACGGTAAGACGAATTGGATAATGGGCATAAGCAAGGTCGGCTGGATCACAAATAAGTACCTTATATCATTCCCGAAGTCATGCTACCCTCACCTGAGGATTTCCATTGATAGTCGAAGTGACGATCCGGCGCAACGTGTCGATTTTGACTTCATCCGAGCCTTTTTCAAGGAGCTGGCGCAGTTCAGACGCCGAAGGAGATTCAGTTGCCGCCTCGAAGATAACTGTGTAGCAGGACGTGTCTGCAGCAGCCATTGTGGTCGACAACAGAAGGACGGTGAGTAGAAGTGTAGCGGTTGTAGCGCGTTGACCCTCGTTGGCTTATGTCACGTACCTGTGGGAAAATAAAAAGCACCGCGCTCGTTGTCCTGAACGTCCTCCATGGCGTCGTCATCGTCTGCGCCTGTTGCTCACAATGCTCTTCCACCGCCGTCAGTACCTTCTGCTGGTCGGTCGTCGCGAATAGCGCCCCATTCTCACATCAAAGGTCTCGGTTTGACGCCGGAGGGCCTTGCGACCGTCGACGGTGCTGGATTCATTGGTCAGACCGTTGCTCGCGAGGTAGGCCCCATCTCCGTCTCGGATACGTCAAATAATATCTCTTAGGCTTATGCTAGGCATGCGGTGTCATTGTGGATCTGATAAAATCTCGCAAATTCTCTGGGCGAGCCCTTTTACTTGCAGGCGCGCCGGGAACAGGCAAGACCGCTCTCGCGCTGGCTGTATCGCACGAACTCGGGGCAAAGGTCCCATTCTGTCCTATGGTTGGATCAGAGGTGTACAGCACAGAAGTCAAGAAAACCGAAGTTTTGGCAGAGGTTTTCCGACGGGCTATCGGTATGTCTCCGTAATATCGTATAGTACTATTCCTAATGATCTTTCTAGGCCTTCGTATAAAGGAAACAAAGGAGGTATATGAGGGTGAAGTTACCGAGCTCACGCCAGCAGAGTCTGAAAATCCCTTGAGCGGCTACGGCAAGACGGTCTCTCACGTTATCGTTCATCTCAAGACAGTCAGGGGTGTCAAGCAACTACGCCTTGATCCTAGCATATATGAATCCATACTTAAAGAAAAGATCGTAGTCGGAGATGTCATTTACATTGAAGAGAACACCGGGGCGGTCAAGGTAGGCTTGCCTCAAAATCTTTGGCGAGCATCTTACTGACCTCACGTTCAGCGAGTAGGCCGTTCGGATGCGTATGCTTCATCATATGATCTTGAGTCGGAAACCTATGTCCCTCTCCCTAAGGGTGACGTTCATAAACGCAAGGAACTGGTTCAAGATGTTACTCTGGGAGATTTGGATGCAGCAAACGCACGGCCTCAAGGCGGCCAAGATATTATGAGTGTCATGGGCAGTCTTGTGAAAAGTGGGCGTACCGAAGTTACAGATAAACTCCGGCGCGAAGTCAATAAGGTTGTCAAAGGTTACGTAGACCAAGGAGTGGCCGAGGTGGTCCCTGGAGTTGTGTTCATTGACGAGGTTTGCTACATTTTAAACATTGTGGTCTAGTCTGCTGAACATTTTTAGGTGCACATGCTAGATATCGAGTGCTTCACCTACCTGAACGCGCTCCTGGAGTCGCCTATGGCCCCCACCGTCATTCTTGCAACAAATCGCGGCAATGCGCTGGTACGAGGAACAACCGACATCGTATCTCCTCATGGTATACCCGTTGACCTGCTGGATAGGTGAGCATCATTACTGAAGCTAACTCTATCCTGCTGACCAACACGATGTCAGGTGTATGATTGTGAAAACGGAAGGATACACCCGTGAACAGGTTGGGAAGGTTGTTCAGCTTCGTGCGGACGTCGAAGGTCTCAAACTGAGTCCTGCTGTTCTCGCACGACTGGCAGCGGAGGGAGAAAAGAGCTCGCTAAGGTTCCTACCGTTTTCACCAGTCATGTTTGCGTAAGCTCATTTTTACCTTCAGATACGCCCTTCAGTTACTCGCGCCTGCATCGATTCTAGCTAAGTTGGCGGGTAGGTCGCAGATTGAGGACGAAGATATTGCGGAGATGAATGAGCTGTTCCTTGACGCCAAAACGTCTGCAGCGAATATTGGAGACCACACCACAGATGGGGAAAAAATGAGCCTGTAGCATGTACAGTACATAGTCTCTTGTTTGTAGTATACTTAGTGTCGCCGCTTGCCCTGAAAATCTAACCCCTATCCTGTGTTTGCTCTTGTTGCAACTCGAGGTTGTTGGGTGAGCACAGCCACTGGTTCTTCGTCACATTCAACGATGAGCTCGCCAAAGCGGCCGGGATCCCCTTCACCAGGCTCTGATTCAAAACGTGTAAAACTCTCAGCAACAGAGCAAAACCAGGGTGCGTCCTCTGTCGACCCCGACTCTGCACCCGGTAAACGTAGCGAGCTCGACCCCATCCAGTCCGGTGACATTGGAAACCTCCCCAGTGAGGAGGGAGCCACAGCAGGAGAGTCGTCGTCTCGCCCCGATGTGCGCGTGAAGGTGCTTGGAGATGATGAGGACGGCGGAGACGTGTCCATGGGTGAGGACGAGGGAGAATCCGGCGATGAAAACGACGATGAAGACCCAGCGCAATTGGAAGCTACGCGTCTCCGTCTTGAGGAACAGGCAAGGAAATACTTGGCTTCGCAGACCCACGAAGTCATTATTCCGTCGTATTCTTCCTGGTTCGACATGGCCAAGATACACCCTGTGGAGCGCCGGGCCTTGCCTGAGTTTTTCAACTCCCGGAATCGGTCCAAGAGTCCGGCAATATACAAGGATTACCGCGATTTCATGGTCAATACCTATAGGCTGCGGCCTATGGAGTATCTGACCGTCACCGCCTGCCGTAGAAATCTTGCAGGCGACGTCTGCGCCATCATGCGCGTGCACGCGTTTCTCGAGCAATGGGGTCTGATTAACTACCAGGTGTGTGCTACCCATTCCAGTTTTCATCTATATCATTAAATATATCTGCAGATTGATCCAGATGCTCGTCCTGCTGCCCTTGTTCCTCCATTTACAGGCCACTTCCGTGTCATTCTTGACACGCCACGAGGTCTTCAGTCCCTCCACCCTGGCTCAAAGCCTCCTAATCCTGGCGCGGCTGCCGTCAATGGCGCCCAAAAATCCAATTCTGCTGGAAATTCTGCTTCTCTCGAACTTCGGTCATCCATATACCAGACTTCATCCAAGTCAAGTCGGCCTGTCAGTGGCTCAGAAGCCAAGGAACTCGCAAATGGGACCAACGGAAATGCGCCCGCCAGTGGTCTCTACACTTGCGATACCTGTGGCTCTGATTGCACCCTCCTCCGCTACCACTCTCTAAAAGAGAAAAAGTTCCAGCTCTGCGGCCCCTGCTATCTCAATGGGCGCTTCCCTTCTACCATGTTCAGCGGTGACTTCGTCAAGCTGACGAGCGCTACTCCGTCGGCAGGGGAAAGTACTGATACCTGGTCGGATCAAGAAGTTCTCTCGCTACTCGAAGGAGTGGAGATGTATGATGATGACTGGAGTAAAATTGAAGAGCATGTCATGACCAAGACTGCCCAGCAGTGTATACGCAAATTCTTGGAACTGCCAATTGAGGACCCGTACTTGAACAGCGAGGGGGCTATGGGTCCTCTGAGGTTTAGCAGAATGCCATTCGAGCAGGCCGACAACCCTGTCATGAGCGTTGTTGCCTTTTTGGCTGGAGTTGTGGGACCAGGAGTGGCGGCAGAGGCAGCAAAAACAGCTTTGCATGAACTTACAGACGACACGAAGCCGGATACCGGGAAGGAAGATGACAAGATGGATCAGGACCGGCCTGAAGGCGAAGCTGGCCAGTTACAGGCCGACGAGAAGACAACGGAGGAGGGCAAGGCGCCCTCTCGTACTCTCCCTCATTCCAAAGTTGCCCGCGCAGCCGACCTGGCTCTCAAATCATCTGCAAAAGCCGCCCAGTCCCTCGCCGATGCTGAAGATGCACAGATCCGGACGACTCTTGCATCCATGATCAAGCTGACACTCACCAAGCTGGAATTGAAGATGTCACAGTTCGAGGAGCTGGAGGACCTCTTAGAAGAGGAGCGGAAGGGGTTAGAGAGTACAAGGATGGCCCTCGTGCAAGAACGTTTAGGGCTGAAAAAGATGGTAGACAATGTCAAATCTCTCATCGCGAAGAATGGGAGCGGGGTCAATGATCTTGGCAATGTGTCACTCGGAAACAGTGGACAAGGGACTGTTGTCAGTGAGGTGCAGCCTGGGACGTTGATGGATGGTGGTATGGGGCCCGTAGAGGACGGCAGCATGTTACAGTTGACTTAATTTCGTGTATGTTCGACTTTTTCTATATATTGCTATTGTGCTCTCGTGTACATTATACGATTCGTTAGAATGTCCAACGAAGATAAGGACTATCAGGTCTGGCACATTTGAACATATGGAAGTGTCAACTGCCACCACACGACCATTCCGAGACCAACCAGGCCGTGTACGGTTCCCCACGCATTTTCTGGAGTGATGTGATACCTGTGGGAAGTGAAGATAAGAACAGCAGACGGGGTTGAGCCACTTACTGCTCGAAGAACGGACCGAACGAGTAGGGAATGAAACGCGGAGCATAGTAGAGAACAGTAGAAGCTGAACTGTGGTATACACATAGACCCATTGCTAGAGCTCGTTTTCCTGGAAGAAATTCTGCATGTGCGATGTGAATCGTGGCGTCGAAGTGAGAGAAAGATAGACATACCCGGTAACGGGAAACACAGTAACGCGATTATACACGACGCTAGAACCAAGGATGCATACAACTACGGTGGTTTGTGACAGGCAGAGCGATCGGTCACTAAGGCTCACCTTGAGAAGGACCAGCGTTGTGTTGGTGAGCTGCAGAAAGGGCAGCGTGGCAGGCGACCATATACCCTGGATTGCAAGGGGAATCTCGATAGCAATGTGCAGCAGAAAAACGACAGAACTAATGTTATTCGCGATGAATATATGCGAGAGGGCCACCAATAAAAACGTACAGAGGGCTACGGGGCGGAGCAGACATGGTGGTCGTAGTCTAAGTACTGATATTTACTTTCTCACGGCGAATGAATGTTCAATTTTATCTATCGTCTATTGCACATTGTACCCTATCAAGCTTCTCCTTCCGAGTATCTCCCCAATCTAGACCCAATCATTTCAGTTCCTTCCACGAAAAAAAAAAAAGTTCAAAAGTTCTATACCTTGAAGATACCATAAGCCTCCAGCGCATACACGCCGACCTTGGCAAAGTTCAGTTGCCGCCACTTGAGGGCCGACTCCCAGATCTCACTGTACGCAGTCTTGACCTCCGCAACGGACCTGGGCGGTGCCAGGCCTTCCGCAACGTACACTTGCTTCGCCAATGACCGCACAACCGCAAAGTTATACACTATCGGTTCCCGGTAGGCTAGTCCCATCCCCATCAGCTTCACGCTGCAGTGAGGAAAAACCCAGCGACGTTACCTCCCAACAAGCTCCCAGCCCTCTCTCCCAAAGGCCCCAAAGCCTTGATGATCTTCTCCGCACCAGCTTTTCCCTGCTCAAAGGCCTTCCCAGCGGCTTCCTGCGCCTTTTCTTGTGTCGACTTGGTCGAGTACTGGCGAGTGTGGCGAGCTGCTTGGACGATACGGGCCCGTAGCATTTTTGTTCGAGTGGAGGGAAGAATAAGGGACTGTGGGAAGGTTGGCTCGGAACGGAACGGACAATCTAATCTTATCACTTGTATTATACAATCCGTATTACTCTACATCCTCTCAAGTGGCCGAATGCTCAATAGCCTCATCGCAGCAGCCAGGACATCTCGTGCAGAATCATACAGCCACATCCTAGCCCGGGCTTTCTCAATGTCCTCTTCTCCCTTCACCACCACTGTCTCCCAGGCACTGGAGATGGCGTGGCTGAGCCTGAACGCAAACGTGACGACCCCACTTGGCTCGTGTGTCTTCAGAGCGACCTTGACGACATCCGGATATGATCCCAGGAGTAGTGCGATATCGCGTGCATGTTGTGACTGAGTCAGTGTCTCGATGTCGATCTGTGACGGCGGAGGAAGTGGTAGCAGATGGGGATTTTTCCTACCAATAGATGCAAGTCGGACATGTGCGTATTGAAGGTAGGGACCTGTATCGCCCTCGAAAGATTTCATTCGGTCCCACGTAAACGAGTAGTTGTTGATTCTGTACACACCATGAGAAGACAGAAAGTGACAGGGTCCACTGACTTACCGTTTCGCAGCCATATCCTGTATTTTCACACCGGTGATACCGACTTCTCGACTCGTCGTTTCTGGGTCCTCTATAGCAGCATACTTGTCTTCGTTCTTTTGCATCTGCTCATGCATCACTTGGGCGGCCTCTTTAATGATTTGATCCAAGAATACGACAGTTCCTTTCCGTGTGCTCATGCCTTGAACAAGTCCGTAGTTGACGAGCTCCAGAGATTTAGCCCAGGGGAACTCTAGAAGCTGGAGAATCTTGAAGAACTGCTGGACATGAAGATCCTGCTGCGACGATATGACATAGATCATCTTGTCGAACTTGTACTTTTCATATCGTTCGATAGCACCTCCAATATCCCGAGTAAGATATATCGATGTCCCATCTGCAACAGAATTGTTAGCGCCAGGTAAGCGATGCAAACTAACGACGCACCCTTTTTGCGGAGAACAGCTTTTCCGAGCTTCCATTTCTCCAAATCGACAAGTTTTGCACCATCAGCATCAGTGATAAGACCCATGTCTTCTAGACGAGCCTGTGCCTTATTTTGCCATTCCTTCCCGACCATACTCTCGCCCGTGTATACGTCAAACTTGACATTGAGTCGATCATATTCCTCGGTATACTTCTTGACGCTCAACTCTCGCCAAACCCGCCAGTTTTTGAGTGCATCCTCGTCGCCATCCTCCATCCTTTTGAACCACTTGCCTGCCTCAGCCTTGACCTCGGGATTGGCTTCTGCGTCTTTGTTAATCTTGACATATATCTCAAAGAGGTGCTTGATCGCGTCTCTTTCAAGTTCTTCCTGGGATCCGTATTTCTCAAACCCAACTGCGATAAGACCAAACTGGGATCTCGTTGAACGATGTGAGGTGTGCGATACAAACTGGACTGACCTGGGTACCCCAGTCTCCGAGGTAATTCATAGAAATGACGTCCCAGCCACAGCTTCTGTAGAGGTTGACGAGAAACGCGCCGATGATTGTACTTCGCAGATGGCCGACATGGAAAGACTTTGCGATGTTGGGTGAGGAGTATTCGACGATGACCCTTTTTCCCTTGCCAGATACGTTTGTGCCGTACTCGGGCTCTCCCGAAGGTGTATTGTGAGTGAGGGAGTGGATTTGAGTAAGAATCTCCCGGATAAGGGTGGACGTCGTGAGTTGGAAATGAAGAAAGGCTTTGTCGTGCGTGACAGCAGCGACATATTCATCTGGTTCGAACTGGAGACGATCAGACCCTGGAGAGAGTAAGAAGAAACCACATACCTGAGCGATGACTTTTCCGGCGAGCTCATCGACCTTGCCTGGGAGACGGAATCGGGGCAGGGCGACGGTGAAATCGACACCTTTTTTGCCGTAGTCGACGCCTGAATAGGCCTGCTCGATGGTCAATGGGGGCAGAGCATCGGCGACGCGCTTTGCAATGGCAGCCCTAAATGTATCGAGGACGCATCGAGAGGGATCTGTGCCGGGAATCGACGAGACCATGGTGCGAAAGGGTCGCAATCGGATTGCGTTGAAAAAAGCCACAACTGGTATTTATTCAAGAAAAATTAACATCGATGGAGTCACTGATTAGCACAGCCACTACTCTAGTCGTCTAATTTTGGCAGGGTATCTGGTGCAATCTTTTCGCCCAGTGCGAGCTGCTTGAACAAAATATATGCTCTATCCAGGTCGTCGTTCACAACCACATAGTCATGCACACCGGGCTCCTTGGCGTACTCGATCTCCCTCAGCGCCGTTGCCAGTCGCTTCGCCACCGACGCCTCTGTTTCCGTGCCCCGCCCCTTCAGCCGCTCGCGTAGCGATGCCATCGAAGGGGGCGAGATGAAGCAATACACCGGATTCAGCGATGTCGCCTTGATCTGTCGGACACCCTAGTAGACGTTTCGATGCACGCCTGCGAGCCCAGCATCCGGCCACGTACCTGTGCCTCGATGTCCAGGATACACCGCCGTCCCTGCTTCTCCACCTCCCTCACCGTCTGGAAGCTCGTCCCGTAAAAATTGCCTGAGAACTGCGCGTGTTCAATGAAAGAGCCTTGCTTGAGGAGCTCCTGGAACTTGTCTACGGTCACAAAGTGGTACTGTTTTCCATCGACCTCGCCTGGTCGTGGATCACGAGTGGTGTCTGGGCCCATTCAAGCCTTCTTTTCAGCGATTTATTGGCAACAGGAGGCACCCACGGGAAACACTGAAACCAAATTTGTCGGGGTATTCTGCAAACAGGCGTTGTAAAAGAGTGCTTTTTCCGACGCCAGAAGGGCCAGAAAGAATGAGAGGTCGCAGGAAGTCCGGCAGCATCGACGTAGATGACAATCAGAGATAGAATTTTGATGTCACGTGTCTCCTTTCTCTGTGATGGATGTGACTTGCATCACTAGATGTCACGCTCTCTCTCTCTTCTCCTGTCGCCCTTTCCCTTACCGTCCCCTGCCTATCACCCTCTGCCGTCTCTTCGCCCCTTCTTCATTCCCGCCTCCTCCTCGTCGCTGTCCTCCCTTCATTTCTCGAGGTCCTGTCTTTATCCGTTCGCAAAGGCTAGCTTCAGCGAAATCATTACCGCTGCTACCTTTACGTCTCATCAGTACCTGCTGTATCCACAAACGCGGGTAGCGACGAGCTATCATGGGCGGAGTCTGTTGCAGGCCACAGGTGTGATTCGTTCCCTCGTTTGCGATCCCAGCGACGACAGCTCATCCTAGTCTATCTTTGCAATAGCCGATTGATTTTGATGGCGAGGTTACCCTCTTCCATTTTGTTCTCCTACGATGTGTAGGAAAGGGCGCCTTTGGCAAGGTATCTTGTTCATTCACGGCTATCTCCCATGGAAAATCCTTATATCTACCACCGTCTGCAGGTTCGAGTCGTCCAACACAAACAGACAAGAGATCTGTACGCTCTCAAGTATATCAACAAGGCAAAATGTGTCAAGATGAAGGCTGTTCCCAATGTCATCCAAGAGAGACGGCTCCTCGAGGAGGTGTGCATGTTTTTGGCCAACACGCTATTGGCACGCTGACAGCCACGTTCAGGTCGACCACCCGTTCATCGTCAACCTCCGCTACGCCTTTCAAGACGACGAGAACTGTTTCTTCGTGCTCGATCTTATGCTCGGTGGCGACTTGCGATGTGCGTTTCAATCCTTCCTGGAGACCATCCAGTCACTTATACATCCCCAGTTCACTTAGAGCGACTCGGGTCACTCGAGGAAGATGTTGTGAGGTTTTATGTTGCCCAGCTCTCGTCCGCCATAGCATTTCTCCACGACAACGGCATAATGCATCGGTTCGTATCCTCTTTGCCCCCACTACCTGTGCTGACTGAACGTCCAGGGACATAAAACCTGATAATATTCTATTGGACGAAAAAGGGAATGCTCATCTGACAGATTTTAACATCGCTGTCCACTTTAGCGAGCGGCGGCTAAACGGCGTTGCGGGCTCAATGGCATATATGGCTCCAGAGTGCGTCCTTGTCCGTTTCGCATCAATGCTTTTGTATTTTTGGTTTATTCTTTTAGAATTCTTGCTAAGAGGGGTTACACGTGCCATGTCGATTGGTGGTCCTTGGGTGTCTGTGCATACGAGCTTCTCTTCGGGCGACGTCCTTTCCGAGGTCGGACAAACGGCGACCTGACATACAGCATAACGAAGGACCCTCTGAAGTGGCC
Organism: Armillaria luteobubalina; assembly: GCA_030435615.1. NCBI lineage: Eukaryota > Fungi > Basidiomycota > Agaricomycetes > Agaricales > Physalacriaceae > Armillaria > Armillaria luteobubalina. The sequence continues at coordinate 213,083 of JAUEPU010000089.1, forward strand.
TGAGGACGCAGAGAAGAAGTGTAGTAGACCCGGCATGCTCGTGCTGAAAGGGGTGAGTCTCCTATATGTACCGATCCAGACCTTGAGCTTACCCCCACAGCTTCTGGATCGCGATACCTCAAGACGATTTGGATGTAAGCCAGACGGAGAGGGCTATCAGGAACTTCGCCGGCATCCTTGGTTCAAATCCATTGACTGGGATACATTGGAAACGAAAGAGCAGATACCACCGTTTGTCCCTGATGCAAGTACAACGCTTAGCGTGCACAATCTATGCTGACGACACTGTACAGGCGAAAAAAGCCAACTTTGACGCATCTCACGAATTAGAAGAACTTCTGTTGGAAGACAACCCACTGAAGGCCAAAGCTCGTAAAGCTAATCAAGACAACCTCAGTGCTGAAATGAGACAGATGGAAGACCAGTATGCTGCTTTAACTCCTGCCTCCTTTTTTTTCCCCATGCTGACGATCATCGGACGTAGGTTCACATCGTATGACTTCAAGAAAATGCAACGACGCTCGTATTACCCACATAATCAACACCTAGTATCTATGGCTACGGCAACGTCGTCTGGAATGACATCATCACGGCCTACCACACCCGCGAATGAACTTCGTGTGGACAGTGGGATTACGATCAATAACAATTCCATGGATATCCCTACACCCGATACCGACGGAATACCCCATGACAAAGAACTACCGTCAGAAAAGGATTATCGGTAACCCTGTAAGTATTTTTGGCAATTAGGATGCTTAGGCTCACACACGTTTCAACAGTAATTATGCCTCTTTTTCATCGTGTACATGCACTTCTATCCTTTTCATCCATCGGATCCTCATCATCTTTGCGCATCTCTCACTCATATTCACGTTCTCTTGTGCACTTCTGAGCTGTCGTGGGTCGACATTTTCCTGCTTGTTCATGTCACTGCCCTGTCGACTCACCTATACTTACCTGTCTATAACTGTCGCTTACGCTTGGGTCCCTTTTGTTATTTTTATGGTCTTAGTAATGCGGCTCTAGCACCGCTGTACGGTTGTGGATTGGGAGATATCGAAACAGATATTTTATACGGTATATACCCTGATTCGTGTCACGAGACTCGACGCGACAACAATAACGTAAAAAAGTTACACCCCTGTCCGGCCACGTTTTGACAGCAACCGCCATCATGGATTCCTACTATAACTCTGACGCAGAAACAGATAACGACGAGTCCGAGCACGACAGAATTGATTTCTCCTTGTGAGTGACATTTATACTGCAGGTAGTAGCTGATACTGACATTGTCAGTTTCACGTCACTCCTCACTGCCATCGCCCAAGTTTCATTGAACAAGAACTTGAAACGTTCCAAGACAGATTATCCGGCCTTGACCAAGTTCCGCCTCTGGGTTGACGCGTTTCGCAAACGATACCCCAATCCCCCCAAGGGTACCACAGCAACTATTTTCCGGCTTCTGTTCCCTGAGGAAGACGTGCGTCGCAAATATGACATGCAAGAGAAGCGGCTGGCACAAGCCCTCCGCGATGCCCTTGCCACTTCTGACCCCCGTTTATTTAAGTGGGATCAGGACGGTGCTTCTGGGTGTCTTGGGGCAGAAGTGCGGCACGTCATGGAAAAAACTTCTACAGTGAGCGTCCGCGGCCCAGGAGAAAACCCTCTCATTGAGTTTGCAGATTGACCCAGAGCAGCCTAGCCGGCTGACGATAGATGAAGCTGATAAGTTTCTCGATGAAATGGCGGCGATCTCTGCCTATTCTGATTCTTCTGTCCGCTCCAAGTATCCGCGACGGACAAGGAGCCATATAATTCGTGAAGCATATTCGACACTGTCCGCCGTCGACGCTTCTTTTTTTACGCAGATCATCCTTAAAGATCTACGTCCGTTATTGTATAGTTCTAATTCACGACACTATACTGATGCTCTGAAGAATCACAATTCCACGTCAATCCATGCTCTCACTAAAGAGGATGCGATGAAAGTGTGGGACCCGACGAAGTCTATGCTCCGGTCCTACAGCTACGTGGCAACTTTGGAGGACACAGCTACTGCTTTTGAAAACGGAGTGACCATTTCCGCACCGAAATTGGGTGTGCCGATAGAGGCATGTTTCCTACCAAGAGTTCCTTTCTTACACGCCTAATTAATTGTATTCCCGTTACAGATCCCGAAGTCTTTGAAAGGTCAAGGATGCTCACATGCTCTCTCGCTTCTTCGATCAGCCAAAGTCGTCTGGGTAGAAACTAAGTACGATGGTGAACGTGCACAAATTCACGTTGACGTATTGCCGAGTGGTATACCAAATATTACGATATTCAGCAAGAGCAAGCGCGATTCCACCCGGGATAGAACGGCGATTCATTCCATAATTCTTGATACTCTCCGGCTCTCTGATGTCAAGAACAGTCGGATCAAAAATGTCATACTGGATGCGGAAATGGTTGCGCACAATGGACAGCGCATCGATGGTACTGACTTAGATGCAATACAACTGATCGTACTAACTACTTTTGCTAGAATTTTGGAGAATCCGCAATCTCATTGAAAACACTGCTGTTGGTCCTCGTTCCAGAAAAAGACCTTCTGTTGTCTTGTGAGTTTTTTGCACTAGTATCCGTTTGTCTGCTTATCGTGAGGTACATATCAGGGAAAGTCAGTCTTCGCTCATCTCTGACGATGGCAATGAAGAACGACACCTAGCCCTTGTCTTTTTTGACGTACTCTATCTCAACTCGGAGCCCCTTCTGTCCTCGCCTTATAGGGAGAGACGAAAGATTTTGGAATTAATCATCAAACCTATACCTGCCTATGCGATGCTCTCTGACCGGGTTCCAATTCAAATGCATAACGCAGAAGAAGCCGAGGCCAAGTTTCGCCAGGTATATGCAGAATCAATCGGAGACTATCAAGAAGGAGTCATTTTAAAAGCGGATGATAGTGGCTACAGCAGTGTAGGTCGCCCTTGGGTAAAATTGAAACGAGACTACATCCAAGGTAAATCATCTTATTCTTCCTCTACGCCAATTTACTCACCTTTGGCAGGCCTTGGAGATACAGTCGACTTGGTTTTGCTTGGTGCAGGATGGGGCAAAGATCGCGGTAGATCACTTGATGGTAATATCTAATATCATTGACTTTAGGGCTTATTTTTGTAACCCCTTTGACAATAGTGCCGACGGACACTTTCACGACATTCTATATCGGTACTCTCAAAAATGCTGAAGCGCTAAAGTGTAATGTATGTACCTCTCCAGGCACTTTGGAACAATACTTCTCAAACTGTCCGTAGCCTAATGTTCAACCACAATTTCTCGTCCACTTCATAGCCGAGTATGGCTTGGATCGTGACTCGCTAGAGCATATCAATTTCTGCATCAAAAGCTCTGAACCGGTTCTGTATTCGTTATCACACAAAGTGCGTCAAGTCTTTCTACACACAGACATCGTACACTAAATATGAAGTCTCCGCATAACACAGTCTGAACAAAAATTGCCGTACTTGTTTGATCTCTACCAAAAATTGCACCCTCCGTCATTTCTTTTGCGGTGTCCGCTGCTAGTAGAAGTCATGGGAGCCAATTTCACGAAATCCGCGGGATGCAAAGTCTGTATCTTTCCTCGAGTTTTCTTGTCATTCCTAACTCCATCTCTGTAGGAATACGAATTGCGTTTTCCTCGCATCTTGAAGATCTATCGGCCAACCGAACGATCTTGGAGAGATGGAGTCAGTCGTCAAGAGCTTCGTAAGATCGCGAGGAATGCTATCGGTAGGGATGCAAAACACAAAGACGTCCTGGATGACACCAGGACTATCTGGCACCTACCCGTATCTTCCAGCGTGAGATGCTTGGAAAGAAGGCAGACAACAATTTCTATGTACGAGGAGAAGCTCCTCGATCGAGACCGCAAGCGAAAGGGAAATTCATATTTCGACTTAGCTTCAACTCCGACCAAGAAGGCAAGAAAATCCGACGAAGTGGCTACTATTGTTCCCTCTTCACCGCGGACCCCCTTGAGTATGACTACCAACGTCGTGCATCCCACTTCCCCCATCGTTTGTCCGCCATCTCCCCGATCACCGGAAACACAATCTACGGAAGCCTCTCCATCATCTTCACCTCAGCTCGAAGGCAATCCAGAGTCTGAATTTTTCGAAGATTCTGTCGTCTGGTTCGCCAAACCTTCTGGTACAGACAGTCTTCCTTTTGCACTTCCGTGGAAGAAAGTCGTTCCGTACTATTGCTGCATCCATGCTTTGAGCTCTTTGCTAGATGGATGTGGCTGGCAAGCGGATGGCCCACAGCACATGTCGCCATGGGCTAAACGAGGGATAATTGTCATTGACAAGAGCCCTTCAGCAACAAGAGACTGGGAGGCGTACGTTTATGAGATAATGGCCAAGCGTCAATCAGCCTTACCAGCGAGAAAGCCGATATGGGTGTTTGATGGATCTTTACCAGTGGCAATCGTCGAAGAACAGGCGTTGCATATTTTCTTTTAGATTCCAGCTTCTCGCATATCGTTCTCTAGACCAAACTACTCATTATCCATTAGCTACCTTCCGAGACGCTTTCTCTGCAATCTGTTCGTATTTCCTCATCCCACCTTCGAGTAGTTTCATCTGTCCCTTCACTAGTCTATACACTCTCCCTGTCGTAGTTGCTCTTGATCTTGTCGTATAATCAGCGTCATCACTATCTTCGTCGTCTTCGTCATCTAATTCGCCCTCAATGACGGCCCGCATGAAGTATCGATCGTGTGTCACTACCAGCAGCGCTCCTTCGAAGTCCCGCAGGGAATCTACCAGTGCGGTGATTGTGTCGGTGTCCAAATGAGTAGTGACTTCATCTAGCACGAGTAGATGTGGTGCCGCATACGCCTCTTCTCCAGATGCCGACACAAGACACACAGCCAAAGCTACGCGAACTTTTTGCCCACCAGAAAGCTTAGACAACGGCACATCAGACACCGTCGCCCCAGACAAACCCAACGAGCCAAGAATCCTTCGCGCCGTGGATTCATTTAGTGCCTTTGAAGGGAGTTGAAGGAGATATGAGAGCGCAGTTGTAGTAGGCTGCACGGTCCCAAGCTCCGTGAGCTTCTCAACTTCATGCTGAGAAAAATGTGCCATTCTCAATCGTGGATGAAGATTAACAGTCCCTTGGGTGGGTTTGAGTGCTCCTACGACCAAGTTCACAACCGTCGACTTTCCGTGACCGTTCATACCACACAGGCCGATGCGTTCCCCAGGATGAAGCGAAAAAAGTGATATCAGACAGGACCATGGGTTTTTTCGATGCATACCGAAACGAGACATGCTCGAAGCTGACGAGGGCTCCAGGGTACCGCAACGGAGGTGGCTCGGAGGGAAGAGTTATCTTACCGGTGGGTCCATTGTCGGGATCTCGATGTCTGCCCTGTTCTTTAGATGGTACCCAGCTAGATCTCTATTCAGTTTATAAACCTTGTTCCCTTCGCATTGACTTCGAGGCCTGAGCGCTCCGCGATCTTCTTCTTTCTCGATACGGCCTGCTTGAGCTTCTTGTCATCTCCCGTCCGCCTAGCCGCGGCGATATTGGATTGAATAGTCTCCTCCATATGAGCAGTTTGCTTGTCCGCTGCGTCCTTCATGCGGTCATCCATTTGATCTGTTTCCTCTTCTCCCTTTCATAAGCTGACAGATCTCCTTTGAACGTCTCGATTTTTTTGCTCACGAAGAACAAGCAGCTCTTGTGCCACCGAGTCGGCGAAATCATGGTCATGTGTAATGACAAGAACCGTGGTATCTTCGAGCGAGTGCAAGTATGACTGAAGCCAGACGACGGCAGGCAAGTCAAGGAAGTTCGTGCATTCATCCAAAAGCAGGATATCAACCTTCTGAAAGAGTGCGCAAGCAAGCTCACATCGTGTACGCCATCCGCCTGAAAGCGAACTGAATGGTTGATCGAGCTGCTCCGGCTGAAAACCTAAGCCTAGGAGAACAGAACGTGCACGGGCTTCGGCACTACCGAGTTGATCTGTGGACCATCGGTATTAAATAGAGACGCAGAATGGAAAAGGAAGAATGAATGCATACAGAGTCTAACAGCGCTTCCAGCTCAGCTAATTTGTCGATAGCGGTAGTGGAGGCTTGTTGGATGGCCAGTGAGTCGACGTCCGCACCATCCTGTAGCAATCTATAACTGATTACAATCAAGAACTATAATCCTAAAGGAAACCCACAGTACTGAAGAAGTAGCC